>UCOJ01001628.1:0-25230 GCA_900474305.1 Cecidostiba fungosa
AGTTATTATAACAATGTGTCGCCGAGACAACCTTGAAAAATGCGATTTTTTATATTTTTCAAGGTTTTCTCGGCAACATATTGTTATAATAACTTGAAACTTTGTAAAGTGATAGATAATTACGTAACGAAGGGCAACTAACTCTTGGTTTTTCGTAAGGTTAGTTTTATTAATTGCTATAAGTAAATTAATTGTTTTTCCGTCTGCTATTTTGTGGCGCGAAATTTTAATTTTTAATTGACTTTCGGACCCCTTAATTCAAAAAGTGCTTCATATTGACGCAGACATATAACAACACAGAGACATGGAAAAGTCGGTTATGACTGTAAAGTTGTGGGTATATACCGATAAAGAAAAAGGTATATAATATGCATTGGAAAGTCGCGAAAATTTTCCATACCTCCGGGCTCTGTAATACTCCGTACAGTCTGAAGCACAATAAAATACGCTTGACTAGTTCGAAAAAGAAATCGACAAGAAGGGCGGCTGTTTTGTCGCCGTCGAATCAACATAAATTTTCCAGTCACGATAACACAGAAGCTTCGAGCTGAATCGATGATTTATATATTTCGATCGATTTAAATAACGAGAAGCTACATGTATATAGTTTACTGCAAAAGTATATATACGAAATTTCAAAAAAATAAAGAAAGTCATACTTACTGCTCACCGCGTCTTAAGCTCTGCCATTCAGAAAAGGGGTATAGCCCGAGGGACTTCATAAATTCTAATGCGCGAGCTCGTTCCGCGGCGACCAGCGCACCACCGATTCACTATATATACGAAATTTTCTGGCCCGACACGCCGTCGTCGTCGTTCAGTAAAAAGCCTGGCCGAGTTTCGACTATAGCAGCAGCAGCAGCAGCAGGTTTTTTCCCTTTCTATCTCGAATTTATGCCCCTGCGCTTTTGCCCTACTTCTGTCCTAGACTCGCTGTGTGGTATTATGCGAGCCTTCGAATTTTTCATGAGAGTAAACCGACTGCGAATTTCTCCTTGTCGATTCTCGTGTATGTAGCAGCAGTTATGATTTGCTCTTTTGCTTTTTAATTTAGAGCTACACGCTGCGATTGTTTTCGTCGGGTTGTAATTATTGATGAAAGTTTTTGGGGTGATTATAAGGATTTCGAAATAAAAAGCCTAAATATAGGTCAGGAATGATTAGCCAAACTCGGTGTAATTCGACTTTAACTATAGTTAATCCTGATACATGACGCTCGAGACACATTTCCTTATAAATTCCGTTAACCCATTTACGACAAGGCGGGCAAACCACAGCGGGACGATTTAAGGGGATGAGTGACGATATTTAGGAGTTTCCGATATCACGAAATTCGAGTTAGAGGTCAGCAGTGCGATAATGTAAATGTCATAAAATAAGAGTAATACATATCACACAGTATACAGCAGCTGAAGAAAGATTAATGAAGCAGAATATAAGGGTCTTAGAAAATCAAAGTTTAACCAAGTTAACTCTCACAGGGTGTAATTCACAATCGGACTTTCGGCTATACATCAATTCTAATGCTGCTTGTAAATTTTTAATGAGGTCAGAGGGAACTTCTGGCGCCGAGTCCTGGAGATAATGGATTTCGAAGGGTCTAACTTCCGGAATCAATCAGAGTTCTCCATGAGTAATGACCGCGAGACTTGAGATATTATTGTTTAAAACTTTACGATCCTATTATAAATATATGTCGTGCAAACAAGAAGCGAGTGCAGAGTTGTATGTGTAATGAAATTAACATTTTAGTGAGGCTTCTGGAATTCTCTCTCTCAAAGTTCTTTTCCAATATTGAATTTAGCTTTTTTTCTCTGATGAAAACTTGAGCGCGATAAATTAATTGATCCTAGAGAACTCAGCGTTAATTTCCGTCTGCGAAACTTTTGCAGGATTAAAAAAAATTGACGTTTCAATTTTATCCACTTCAATCTTGATTCACCAGCGCCGTATATAATTAATTGACAAAAAACTGCCTCGAATTATCCAAAAATATCCAAAGAGAGTAATTTACGTATAACTGCACAGTTATATATATATATAAGCCACATTCCGAGAGAAGCCGCTATAAAATGTAGCCAGAGATCCTTGGATGCAATTATTGTCAGGAAAGCGTCTCTTTTTCATGGCATCCCAGAGGAATCCTCTCTGCAATTAACGTCGAGGTCATGAGCACTTTGCGCCCTGGCGACGCTAAACGCACCAGAGGCTTAAGTCGTATAGCCTGTTAATTAGCACCGGTCGCATTGGGATATCGTCCAATTAATGCTTGCCTTTCCCAGCAGCTCGAGTCGTAAAAACTGCTGGACTTAGCTGCGTATATACCTTGGATTAGTCGACGACGACGACGACGAGGAATAAGGGCTAACGCGACTGGCTGCGCTGTTGCAGTTTTCCTTTTGGACCCTGAGGGATTTTCGAACTGTTACGTCCATCTTTATAGTGGCAAGTGAATTTCTCTGATGGTCGGATTGAATTTGCTGGAAGCGTTGGGGATTTCAAAATGCTTACTCGAAGTTTATTTTATTCGTTCGTGAGGAATTAATTAAATGTGCGTTAATATACTTGTTTTCTACTCTACATTTTCGGTGTATTATTGTTTGCTTAACAATGTCAATTCTGTTATTTATTCAGAGGAGTATTTTCAATATTTTATTATATCAAATTTTGATATTCGAATTCTCCAATAAATCACCGCAAGATATAATAACAATATGCATGCGTAGAACAGTATAAATCTACTTGTATCTTCAAACTGACGTCGGAGAGATCGTAAATTCTTAGAACAATATTATTTTCTCAATATCCTCAGCAATAAACCTTATATACCTATATAATTCACGTCAAGCGAATATCGAGTATCTGCATTCACTCGCGTTTTTATTCCTTCAAAACATCAAAGATCGACCTTCGAAGTAAAAAAACCATCACCAGAGAGAAAAAAATCCAATCAATATCCCTTCCAAACAGCAGCATCATTCCCCAAACGACGAAATTTCCCTAAATCGAAAATATCGACAAGCATCTCGCAGAGACTAAGAAGAATCCACAGAAAGGGGGGTGTATATACATCCCCTTTGCCAGGCTTTGGTCGTCGCTCGCGGTTATTTCCGTCATAAAGATTCTCCCAACGTATAAGAGATCCAAACTATTCGAACTTTCGGCTCGCTCGGGCAAAGGGTTCCCCGTCGACGAGCACAGATTACCTCCCCCCCCCTCCCTTCAGGCCTAACTTTGATCCGTTCCGGCTGACCGCGAGGATTAGAGTCGACGGCCTCATCCCCGTGCCCATTTCACACCCACCGCTTTTCTCTGTACGTCGGGATACTCGGAGAAAGTATATATACGCGGAGGCTGCGGTGAAACTTGTTCAGAGATTTTCACTTCGTGCTTGTTTTATTGGAGGAGTTGCTTTTCCAGCCGGTGCACATCAGAGAGGACGTCGCATCGGTATATGTATACTGAAATTTTCTTGCAAACGAGACTTGAATTTCTGATTTTGGTTCATGTGTATTTTTCACTTTTCCTTTTGTGTAATCCTCTCTTTAAAAAGTGATGGGCTTTGTAAAGAATCAAATAGATGATTATTGGTCGCCTGGTACAAGAATTTAGGAACGCGAATTAGAAACGCGTTCAAACTGTTAGCGCTCAGCAGGCGGTAAAATTTAAAATCTTCCTGGAAAGATATAATTGATGACATGACAAGGACTTAGATTTCCTAGTAATAATAATAATAAGCTTTTTCGAAATTTTCAGTCGCATCAAATCCGTATTATATACAAAGCAGAGAGAGAGAGAGTCCTTTGAAAAGCTAGAGCCGTAAAATGCGATTCTCGAAAATGCGTTATGCCTTTCATGCGCGAGCGTCGAATTCTCCCGGCAATAAAAGGATTCGCGAACGACCAGAAGCACAGAGCGCAATATAACTGCAGGGATTTTTACTCGGCCGAGAGGAGCGTCGCATTACAAAAGGGGAAGAAGAAGATCGTAAAAAATTCATGGCTATATAGGCTCGCTGCCGAGAGTTACGAGGAAAGGCTATGTGGCTGATGTATAAAAATGGGTCTGGAAACAAATTGTGATATGGACCCGTGAAAGAAGTGCGAAGTAATGTTATAAAGCAATATTTTTTTAAAATAAGCAACTTTAAACGCGCTTCCTGCGTTCTTGGATATATTCTTGAATTTCTTTTCATGTATCGATGGCTGTTGATTTACCAACATTAAATTTTTAATGTTGATATTTAAAATTATTATAATTAAGTTAGGAATAATGAAATAAGTAATTATATAGGAAATTTTATAGGAAAATACAATGAAAATTCTATTAGTGAAGCAGAAAATGAAAAGTTATTATTCAACTGAATCAATTATAAGAAAATAACTTAAAATTAAAAAATATACTAGCTTAAAAAAACCCAAGACATAAAAAAGGCAGTATATCTTTTACAATAACAACTCGCAATTAAATCAACCATTTCATTACCGTAAAATATCTATGAATGAAAAAAGTGCCCACGGTTAGGAGTCAAGGAAAAGCCAAGATTGTCGAACCGTGCAGAAAAGACAGCATCCTTTTCACCCATAAATTTATAAGGGAGATAACAACACGAACTAGCAAAAAAGTAATCATTAATTTTGTCTCAAGAGTCACAGTCAGTTATATCATGAGCAGTCCAACTAGCAGGCTCAAAGATAGTTTTGGCATAGGTGACACACCTCTATTATACACTTAGCTAGTAGATAACGATTGAAAGAAATTAAGAAAGCGCCTGTGCGCCATCTATCATCGCTGGTCAGAGACACAGGAGTTAGTGCCAGTCCAAAACTGCTTTATGTGTTGTTATATCGCGATCCACACGTATACGCATAAATTGAAATTAAGTTTATACATAAGCTTAAAATTTCACTTTTTGGTATAGAGATCGTGCGCGAAAACGAACAGCCAATCGGACAAATTGCGGATTGCTATTAATACGAAAATGATCAATTTCGACGCGTATTTTCCATTCTCTTTTCGTACAAGATTAATGCGAATTTTCAAACAGGTATCTATAATCTTCACTCGTATATATAATCCTTCCTCATAAACCAGATGATGATGATGAATAATTTCACTCTAAAAGTCCATTCAAAACACCGCGAAGCCTCTCCCAAAAACTTATCCCGCAAAGCTTCCATTCAGATATTTTCCGCATTACGTAAGTTTACTCGTTACCTTAAAACTTTCATCTATAAGACTGCACTATCCACACAGTAATAATGTTCTTCTTCTCTATCACATTCATCCAATTATCTAAACCTCGACCAGCATTCAACGAAACCTTCAAACATATCCACAAAAAAGAAAATCTCGTGGCCGGAAAAATTTTAATTGAAAATCCGATCGTCCTTTACATACCTACCTAGAAAACGACTCGCGTAAAAGCTCGCATCAACGAGCATGTATGTGCACGCGTATATACACGTCCAACTCTTGCGTTAACGACTCTGCTGGGTCCCGAGGAATGTTTATACAACGTTGGCCTGAAATTGCAACGGCGCCGATAACTCGGATAGGTAGAGTTTGCTGGCGCGCAATAAAGTTTTCCGAAACGCGATAGTATTTATAATACGCAATGTGAGCTGTATATGCATCGTCGCTCCGGAGACGCGTTTATATTTTATATAAGAACGAGTTTTTGGCTGTATAGTATAATATGTGCGGTTTATGCTTTTATTTTGTACCATAAAGCTTGGGAACGTAATATATAATGGGCTTTGTTTACAATCCACGCGTAAAATCATCCGAATTTTCATGTTTTACGCCGTAAGTGGAATTACGTATTCCGCTAATGACATTTACAAGACATTAAAGAATGCTGTAAAAATTTTAACAGAAAATTCCATCGATTCGCTGAAAAATACCTTTTTTCCTTCTCTTACATAGAAATCGAAATAATAAAATCAAAAATATCATAAAAATTTAATAACGTACACTGTTTAGCAATTATCCATAAGCCATTTTAACCCTTGCATACGCTCGTGCCGTCGTAGCTCGGAAACTCATCAACTTTGAATCTATAATATACAAACTTTTGCGCGTGCAGATTTCGCACAATGCGACACAGAGACTGCATTTCGTCGTGCTCTACTGCGGGAATTTCGATGAAATTCCACGGATTCTTCAATTAAAGCACGTCCTTGTAAGCTTTCCTTTTTTTACCTGTGGATTCTTCATTCTGCAGGCTGACAGGGATTTGTCACGCAGGGATCGTACGAATTTTTGGGATGTTGCTCAGTCTAATGGAATGAATATTCGTAGGATGAATATTCTCGGAAATGAGAAGTTATGAACAAATTAATTGTTTAAAAGGCCCAATATCTCCGAATTAAAACATTGCTGCAAGCTGAAATTTGTTTCGATTGTTTATTTTCTTAATAAAAAGTTTCTACTTATACGTTTTTACCTATAAAACTTAAAAGTTTTCGAGATATGATCGATAAATGATTTTTAACGTGCCTTTTGCTATCTATACCATAGGTGATGGTCTCAGATGCGATGCGGGTTGTATATTCCGTTTTTTTTCTCGAGAGTCTGCAGACAAGTCCAGCAAAACTTATGAAAACAAAAAAGTAGCATCCGACCCGTCAACATCAAAATTTTGTAATAAACCCAGTTGCAGTTATAGCATGAGTGGCCTAAGCAGCATAGTTTTGGCATAGGTGGCTCACTTCTATATATACATTCTAAGCGCAGATTCTGATCAGGGAATTGAAAAAGTGCCCATACGCCACCTAGCTTCGTGAGCTAGAACTAGAGAACCGGTGAGTTCAACTGGTGGGGGGAAGACCAGTTCAAAACTGTTTTATTTTACAGTGCATCGCGGTACGCACAAAACGAAATCAAGTTTAAATTTAAACCCTAAAATTTTTCAGAAAAATTCTTAGTGGCATAAAGCTTGAATCTTTGTTTCTTAAAGGTCGAACACCACTTTTCTGGTGTTTATTTCGGAACGTTTCGAAATCTTATGGAAATCTCTAGACAATAACGGAATACGCTCGCGTTATGTTTCAGCTGTTTACTTTTGTTGGTGATGGGCAAAGTGAGTAGATTTTATAATTATGAGCGTCAAATATTTATGTTCTATCACATAATTGGCAGAAAAAAATCATCTATTTGACCATCATAAAACAATAATTTAAATATTGCGTATGTACAAACTTTTAAAGTAAACTCTGTTACCTGGTTTTGTTATATTTGGAATACTTGACGTATTGTTTGATTACTGAAAAAAAATGTTTGAAACGAACTGCTTACAGAATCTGAAACTTGTATTTATTACTTAACCTTGTCTGGAAGAAAAACTAAATTAAGTATAGCTAAAAAGGTATACAGGAAGAAAAAACTTTCTAAATAAAAAAATTAACATTTAGAAACAATTTTTAGCTTCATACAATCTTACAATCTTTTGGTTTGGAGATGCAGCCTTTCAAACATTTAATTTGTTTATAACTTTTTGCGTCCCACTTTTTAGACCGAGAATCCACGAAATTCTGATGCAGCCGATAAAAATATGCCTAAAAATTTGGGTTTAGGCGGTGACCCTAAATGTATGGTTGGCACCAAAACTATACGAGACATTTTTTTGTAATAGAAAATTTCAGCAATAGACAGAAATAAAAGAAGCCTTATTTTATTTATTTATTTATCTCAAAATTAAAAGATCAGAGGCAGAAAAAAGTAGCGACCTCAAAACGTTATACACTCTTAGCTCGAACGGCGCAGTTCTATTAAAAAAAAAAAGAGAGAAAGAAAGCTCGAAATAATGAATTCAGAATTTAGCGATGCAAGCCGACTGGTAAACAAGCAGGAGGCGAATATTAAATTTGCATAGCACTCCAAGCTCAACTCCTAAAAGGAATATCAATTTTTGTGTGTATATATACAACGAGGCAACAAGGGCCGCTTCTGCGGCAACCCCTTTTTCCTTAATAACGACAAAAAGCTTAGCCAAGCGAAATTCAGCTCTGCGATATCGTTGCCCGCAATTCCATCTACGCGTATGTGTGTGTGTGTGTGTGTGTGTGTGTGTGTGTGTGTATGTGGGAAGATTCATGGACGAAACGGCGCCGGCATGTCCAGTGGCCTCGGCATTTTCCATATTTGCCCCCTTATTGACTGCAGCGCAGCGGCAGCGCTCCAAAAACCAGGCGCTTCATTTTCATAAAGATTCGAACCGGGTTAGCGCGTCCCATTAAGCTCGAGCTTTTTTTCTCCTCTCCTAATACTATCGAAGAATTCCTATATACCCTCGATTCGAAGAGTGAGAAATCCGATACACTCGAGTTTTTTGGAGCGAAATTTACATATATGCGCGACGAAAATTGCTTTATTGCATAATGCATGAAACAAATCCCTCCGAGAGTATAATTCCAGTAAGACTTTTCATTCACAAGTGTGACGGAGACTCATTTTTTAGCTGCGAGCTTTAAGCTAGATGAATGTCACGCGCGAGAGCGACGATGTTTTCAAGAGAGAGAGAGACTGTATAACCATATCGCGGGAAAGAGAGAAAAGTAAAGGAACCGATCATAAATAACCTTTTCTGCCATTCTCGACGCGCCACCGATTCTATGGCAATCGGCCAATAACCGTTCCGTCGCTATATACTGCATCGGTGAGAGGAAGGAAACGGTGAGACGGAAAAAAGGAACTGGTTCGTGAAAAAAGGGGGTAAGAATATTCTTTGAGATAACATTTTTGCGGTTGTGTGGGTGGGATCGATCGATCGTATTAAAGAAGAAAAAAATTAAACTAGATTCGTAAACTATGTTTTCGTATATAATAAACGACGAAGCAACGAGAGCTATCCCTTTAATGGACTACGAGCCGCTAAATGGATCATAGAGAGTGATAAACCGTCCTCGTAAATCTCTGACAACTTGATACTATATAAAAGTCTATAGTTTTATCATTATTACACGAGGAAACCCGAAGCGCTTAATTATCAATAATGAGTCTGCATAATTGCTAATAACTAACGATGCTGCCAGATCGCGTTAATCATATCCCCCAACATAATTATAATCACGTTAAAATTAATCACAGCCCTCTTTATGTGTTCCAGGTGAGTAATACACTGCAACTCAGTACGTATAGACCGTAAGTAAACGACCTTCGATCAACACTCGACGTAAACAATATATATCCCTCCTACTACGAAAAGAAGAAGCAAATTACCCGAACGAGGTTAAGTCGGTCAAAGGAACCTTCGTCGTCGCCATCATCAGCAATTTTTTTTCTCCCTCCCACCATAGCCACACCGAAAGGTAAAGAAAGATAGTCGTGAGTGTCCCTCTACGAGAGGACTTTTAAACAGAAGAGCTCACTCTTCCTCTAGGTCGATGCTTATCTCTCATCCACGTTCGTATCTCGGCAAGAGAGAGCTTTATCGAGAAGAGGTTCTTGAGATAGAGAGAAAGTCGAATGGCTTGTTTTCAATCGGCTTGAAATTTATTGGGTCGCGCGACGGAATTCCTGTGATGCGCTTATTATATTCGATTTTTATTTTTTTAGATATCTCGTGGTCTTTGACGAACACATAATTATATTAATCCACTTTGACGGATTAATCTTCAGCTGAAATTTCGGCTAGTTTGTTTTTGACTTCTCTACTGGGTGTGTGTGTGTCATTGATTATCCATCTGTGAATTATCAAAACTGATGTCGGCCGAGCGATAGCGTCACGTAGATTTACAGCTGCGCTGGATATATTCGCGCTGATATTTACGATATTGGCCTGTGTCTGATTGTGACACCTCGCGCGCGAGGAATCAATCACTTCGGTTTATTTCCCATCAGCCACATTCGTGTCAAGTGCTTGGTACTCAGTTTTCGGATCTTTGAAAATAACGAGTGTCTATCCGATATTAAAGAGAAATAATTAGATTATTTGCGTGTGTATAAAAAAGCTTCTTTCATGTACGAGGAATTCTTTTTGTTTTCGAAATGTGAGCATACTTTCTAGCATGTTTTTTCGTTAAAAATGTTCGCTTGGGGAAAGTGTTGTCTGTACGATTGAAAATAACGAAAAATCATGAATGAAAGGGGGAAATTTTGAAAATTTTCATGGTTTTCCGATATTTTCAATCATAATAGACAACTTTTTACATAAGCGACCATTCTGTGTCTGATAGAAATTCAAATATTTAAAATGGCTAGGAAACTAATAAATGACTATGAGAAATAGCCAGGAACTAGCTTGTGATGAAACGCTTTAAACATAACCTCAAAACCATCATATTGATTTTACTGCTTGAATTGTACACTAAGTACAAAGAGAATTATGAATTTCGATCGGTTTTTAAACTCTGCTTACAAGTAACAGCCATAAACGTACGAGAGTTGCAAAGATATTCACCATAATTTGCATAACGCTTTTATCTATACACTCTTCGTTAAATTTGAATGGCTGAGAAAACAGTGTTACATTGTATATCATAATGAACAATAAAAAAAAACTATGCTCGCATTTTGCAAATTTTCCATTCTCTAACCCCTCTGGCTAGCGAAAATAAAAAGCTTTCCTCATATATATAAGCTCTCAATTTTTAAAAAGTACCAGCTCGCGATAAATCTCGGTCTTCATACTTCTCGGCAGCATGAAATAACCGTCTTTCATAATTGCTGCGAGTTTGCACTAAAATCATACAGGACGATCATCGTAAAAAGCTCTTTTCCTCCTATAATGTATATTCAACCTCGCGGCTATATATCGACCGGTTTCATTATTCACCTTTGAAATATCGCGCCCTAACACGTACACTCACACGCCCTTTTTCTAATTTCTTACAAATCGAGAGCTTCTTCGACGACTGTTTCACCTATAAAATTATACAATATCTATACACAGAAAAATTCCACTATTTATCATCCTTTATGCACTACGATCGCTCATAAATTTTCAACAAAAAAAATAAAACTTTCTTCAGTTCGCGCAATCTCAGCGGATCCACTCCCTTCCGTTTCAGATTTTTCTCTCCTACTCTACAGCACCTGTCCTTTCTCTCGCTCTCTCGTGTATATATATATATCGATCGGTCCCCGATAACGCGCCGCTCACCGACAGACGTACTCAGCGCACAGGGGATTTATTACAAAGCGATGTATATATGTGTTTAAGCGTAAGGGGATGACGAGCCCAAGTGATATATAACGAGCCTGACTGTCGAGCTTTTGATGATTTTCGATTCGGCTTTTCCCGCCCTTTGTCTGTCTCTCTCTTATAAATATATCCACGAGAGCTGTATTTTTAAAAGACTCGATAGCTGTTTGTTTTGGATGCGGATTTTCGCGGTGATTGGACCGACGAGTGAATGAACTATATTATAGAGAGATTCTAGTGATTCAGTAGATAGGACACGCTTTAGTCAGACGCCGTAGTTTTTTTTTTAAAGCACATATTTATATGATAATCAAGCACACGAATATCAAATAAACAAACAAGCTATATTATCTTACTTTAAACAGCGCTTTAAATGCGCAATCAGGCATAACGTTTTCCCTGAAGAAAGACCGAGAGGTATCAAAGTCAAGCGCTCGCATATATTCAAAGCATCATCGGTAGGATTTCCTCTGCTTCTCTCTGAAATTCGTCGTCGCCCTTCGAGAGATAGCTGCTGTTTATATTATTATTATTATGCTTTTGCGTCGTACTGCCTCACCCTTTCCTGTTTTCGAATCGCGCCTTCTTGTTATGGTTTCGTGAATATTGCACCTTCTTTCTCGGTGAATTAATTGTCGTCGAGAGCTTTTGAAGTATATTAATTTTGTTGCGATTGCAAACAAGTTTCGCAAGCTTTTACTCGTTATAAGCTTCAAATATTTTATATATACGTACGAGAGCTTTTGTGCTTTTCAGAAGCATATAATAACAGTGTTTACTCGCTCGCTACTGACGGTTTCGGCCAAAGCGTATTACACATATTCGCATCAGACGAATAACGAGTGATGAAACTTTTAAGGAATAATGTGTAAGCTCTGCACTCTGGAAAACTGCCAACTCTGATGGCTCGAGCTTTTCATTTACGTCTGCATCAGTATATACATATATAACCAGCTACAGAGTGGATAGATTCTCTTAACCTTCCTAGAAGCTCGTATGCGACCTTGCTGACAAAAATGCCACAGAAGGCAAAACCATATAATATATAATAAAAGCTGTAATCCAGTCCTACACCGTTATAATGTTCAACCTCACGGCTCTCCATACATCAAGTGTATATAGTATAGGCGAGAATAGGCAATTTAACAGCAGCTTTCATATACCTATATACATCATCACTAGACTACTACTAGCCTTCCCTGGATCATCCTCAAGGCGCATCGGATTACTCGGCGCCGAGTTTCAATCAGCCAGATTATAAGGGGAGGAGAGCTTTTATCTCGCGCTTTTTCTCCTATAGCTCCAAGGCCTCGTTTTTTACGCGATTTTCCTCTCTCATATATATACACTTACGCACAGTCTTCTTCTTCTTCTTCGTGGTCGTCTTGTTTCGGAGGAAGAAGAAAAATTGCCCTACGAAGCTGCGTCACGCGACTCCTCTATAGCTGCACGCGAAAAACTTTCGCCTGATAATAGCTGAATGAGCTCGACGGAAGGAAGTTTGAATTAGTAGCCGATGACAAAGTTCTTTCGCCGCTTTTTTAATTAAACCCACGGTGGCTTGGTTGACCGATGGATTTATTGGGGATTTTCAAGATTTATATTGGAAAGCTTTAGTTGGTACCCCGTTTGACTGGTTAATCGAATGACGAATGACTTATTAAGGTTTATAATATAACGTCAGAACGATGTGGATATGCTATTAGCGATAATCCGTAATTTATCACCTGCACACGCAGCTGATGGTAAACAAGTCTCTCTCCATTATTCGCAGACTATATATAGTGCTGAGAGACACCTTATGATCTCGTTTGACAGATTTAACTTCATCCTTCCTGTAAACACAGGAAGACTGAAATTAACCGTGTGCTGTCTGTGTTAAAGTCCACAGGTAGTTTATCGCGACACTAGGTCAGTGTTTAAAGGTGACAAGCTTTCTCCTCCGAGATAAAAGTACATCTTAATTAAATTCTGGGGAAGTAAGTCACTCGTTGCTCTTCAGGTGGTTCTCAGATCGACGTGTTTATATATTACACGCTCTCTTTGAACTCGCGACGTTTAATCTGGCGGAAAAGTTAGTTTGCGCGGAAAATTCATATATAACGTTTAATTCCGCAAGTTTCAGCAGCGCTTCTGTTTGGTTTTCATTTCCGTTACAATGTTGCGTTGAGCGAGCTCGTTTCGTAGAACCGAATGAGCTATACCAACGTTTTCGCTTTGACCTATATAACGATTTTCAGAGTGTATATAGCATATACGATTTTCTTTCTTAAACTATTGCTGCTTCTTTAAATAAAATCCATTTACAGTCTTAGCAGGTGTACACAGCCTGGAATATTCATCGCGTGGCGCCATACGTCGGTAAAACCAATATTGCTCTAAGCTTAAGTTTCAGGCTATATACTACAGCCTGACAATTTAGTTTGGTGTGCTTTGCTTCTTATTTAGCATATTCTACACAGCTTGACCAGACTAAATCGAAGCGGGGCCCAAGTGAATACTTGCACTTTGTCGTCGTGTTCTAAAACAAACGAAAATCTATCGGTATATAGACTGTCGATTTCTAAACGACGTTGAATTTGAAATTTAAACAGTATGCATCGTCATATAACTAGTTTGGAGAAAGGCAAGAATTGCGAAATATCAGCGATTCAATTAACTTGGCTAACTCTTGCCATTATAGTCTATGATGCCATACTGATTGGTTATGCAGTATTAATGCATGCAAATGAAGTGAATTTGGGTCAGTGAATAATATTGTGAGCGACCCTTAATGAAGAAGATGATGTTCGCCTGCCGCTCATGAATGACGATGAGAAGGATGAGAATATGTGCAAATCCACGACCGA
The DNA here is from genome assembly GCA_900474305.1 of Cecidostiba fungosa. Taxonomy (NCBI): domain Eukaryota; kingdom Metazoa; phylum Arthropoda; class Insecta; order Hymenoptera; family Pteromalidae; genus Cecidostiba; species Cecidostiba fungosa. Next base: position 13,996 of record UCOJ01001628.1, read on the forward strand.
CAGGGAACAACTTGGGGTCTGGAAGTTGAAAATACTTTTTTGAGGGCACACCTACCGAAAAACCAAGTGTTCATACAGTATCGCTTATCAAACTTTTTCTATGGGTACCTGTTAATACTGTTAATATTACTTGAAAAAGGGGTTTACTGGACGGTTTATCTCTTGGTTCACGAACGTGAAAAAACTGAAAAGTAGAGTAAAATTCGTCGAAAAAGTCCTGGATCTAGTAAAAATAGAAAATCTGGTGTTTTTGATGTATTTTTACCCTGCTTTCAATTGCTCGTAACTTTGCACCGGAGCATCCATTTTCAACGATTTTTTTTTCAAATCGAAGGTTTTTCCCTCTATTTTTCAGTTCCGTTATCGGAAAATTTTTTAATATATAAATCGGCCAGTAAACACCTTTTTAAGCAATATTAACAGTTACTCGTAGAAAAAGTTTGTCAAACGATACGGTGTAAACACTTGGCTTTTCTCGTTTTAAGGTAGTAGTATAGTGACAAACCAATTCAAAAGTTAATTATATTTCAAATTATCCTATAGTTGGATAATTTTTGACGAAGCGTGTAAATTGTATTGTTACATAAAAATTCAAAAAGTGCTGATATCGTGACCCCAACTTGTTATCGGTGAATCGATGAAGCATCTACCAAGTGGATATTGTCGTTACAGTCGCAGTTATATCATGAGCGGCCGTTTTGGCATAGGTTTAGACATACCGCTATATATAAACTGCGCTCGCAAATAGCGATGATGGGAAATAGAAAATCGCGCGTGCGCCACCTATCGGTGCTAGTCGAAAGCTGCTTCGTTTCAACAGTGTATCGCGGTTCACACATACGCACAAATCGAAATTACGTTTGATGAAAATTTGTAGTGGCACAAGCTTGAAATTTTTATTTCTAAAGGTCCACTTAGCACTTTTCTGTTAACAGAACTCTCCAGAGATGATAACAGAATAGAGCTCGTATTATCTTTGTAAAATTCCAACTATAGTTTATAAATCAAAGAATTCAATAGGAATTCAGTGTTAGCTATACTGTATTGGATAGAATTTAGTTTGTCGTTAAATTCGGCGAGTAAATAATGAACAAACAAACACCCCCGCATGCTAATAAACACGTGTGCGCATTTAGCACAGACAATATTAAAATTCTGCATCAGTTGATTCTAGGCAGTTAATTTCCTTAAATTTATTGACACACACGCACTACAATTACTCGTATACAATTAATTTCCTGGCTGCCTGTAAATCGCGTCATTATAACGGTGACTTGCCTCGAGCAATGTTTAAACCCGATGAATAGTAAATACCGTTAATCTCTGAAGCTCAACAATGAAAATACACACACACACACACAGCAAAAGATGCTGCATCACACAGCGGCTGATGTTTTTCAGTGTCAATAAAGTAGCTGTCTACGAGGTCATACAAACATTTTATGACTCGCCATCGATCACTGAATTTTTCTTCGGCTAGTACACACGCAGCCCATTAATCTTTGTTTGTCTTCTCTCCATCACGGGATATAGTATACCTATATAGGGTGAGCTTGCGCGAAAAAAGAGAGCTTCGGAGAGAGTTTTCAGCAAATGGAGCTCTCGCGCGACCATCAAAACGGCTTTTTCCCCAGCCATTCGTCACCTGTATTTATACATATATGTATACGGACTCTTTTGCTCTCTCTCTCTCTCTCTCTCTCTCTCTCTCTCTCTCTCTCTCTCTCTCTCTCTCTCGTGTATTAGGTATAAACATACGGTGTACAGTCGCAAATGGCGGCAAATTCAAATGAATAAAAAAAAGCGGATGTATATAATATAGGGAAGGTCGCAAAGGCGTGACCCAATTCCAAAGGGGACTGAAGCGACTGATAACTCGGCCAATCAAGCCGATATAGAAAGGGAATCAAGAGAGCAATCGCCTTTGAAGAGGCATCCCTCAGCGGAGCGACCTCTTGAAATTAATGATTGCGGTTGCGCTCTCTCGGCTTGAGTTTATACGGCCTCGTATATATAGCTGCGATCTAAATCTGAGAGAGAGAGAGAGAGTGAGTTTTTCGCTTTCCATCGCACGACTTTTATAAATGTTCGCGGAATTTCTCGCTCCTAAATGTATATAGCGCAGTTTTACAAATAATCCGCGCCGTAAATTGTCGTTAATCTTATAGGATTGCTGACGTTGATTAGATTCTCATTAGTATTTCTTTTTTCCGGGAGATAGAAAGAGAGGGAATATCCAACTAGACGGTGGCGGGAAATTTATGGTCATCTTGTAGCTTAACAGGATTTATGTCCCGCCGACGACTTTTTCTCCGCACATTCTGCTCGCGCGCTTTTGTAACTTTTTTTTTTGTCAGTCGTAGGTATGAACGAACGAAAAAAATGTTGTTATTCCTGACAAGAGCTTTCGACGATTCTGTCATACGCACACGTCAAACATGCAATTTCCTGCTCCAGTAGTCAAAAATTCATCAAATCCTTCGCTCGAACATTCTCTTCGTATCGAAACTCTGTCCTCAAAAAAAAAAAACAAAATTCTTTTTCCAAGCGTATTTTTCACATGAAAAACAGAAACAACCGCTCCAAACTTTCGACAAAGCAAACAATAAACGGTTGATCCGATCGAAATGATGAAAAGAAAAAAAAGGAACCAAGGATAAATAAAGCGCGTGTAAGGCGAGCTGGATAAACAAGCGGAGATTAGAGAAGAGAGAGAGAGCGAAATTTAATTAGATCTGCCCGAGAGTGCGCCACAGAAGCAGCGGTGGATCGAAGACGTGCCTTCGGGCGTGGCTCGAAGATTCTCTCTCCGTTTCCTGGCCACACACACACACACACACACATGTGTGTTGGATTCGTCCCAATTGGCAGGCATTTGTGTCAAGGCACCCCTTTTTGTCCGTTCAAAGTCAACCGCGGCCACTACTATACTACTGCATCGTCGTGTTAATTCGGTTAAATGACCCTTTCCTTATATATATGTAATATGTATATATAGGAAACTCGATTTCCTCTTCGAACGCGTGGCTCTTTTTTTCTTTATACTCGATTCGGTTTTAAGGGTCGTGACGCGCTTCCTACGGGACGATAAATTTTAATTGGATTTTTTAGTTTAATGTCGAACGGCCGAGTGAGGGAAATTGATTTCTTTTTTATTGCTACGAGCGCGAACAGATTTAATTGAATGCGGTTTTTGAAAACATGAGGTTCGTGGGGTTGGAATTAATTTTTGGACAGGCTAAAAAGAAGTAGAAGAAGAAAACGAGGGAAGGATTCTTCTCAAATTGAGGGTATCCAAATGTGGCCAAAATAAACAGTAGAAGTCTGCTATTTTGTGGCGCGAAATTTGAATTTTTAATTGACTTTCGGACCCCCTTAATACATATGGGCATCGAAGAGACTTTCAGATGAAATCTAAACCTGCAAACTCTACTTCCAAGAAACTCCTAGTAAATATCCTCTGAAAATGACACGTCAATATCGGCTCCACGTAACTCTCCTCGTTGTCCCTTTATAATCACTAATGACTCTATTCGCACTATATTCCTATACAACAATCTCAACGGGGGGTAGCGACGCGCGCGGTTGATCATGTAGTTATTCGCGTCGGCTGCGACGCGTGACTGGCACTGCACATATATGTATATATATACATCGTCACCGGAAGAACGGACTGCACGTGAACACAGGTGTCCGGAGATTGTATGGGAATAATTGCAACTGCCAGAGCTATTCTATTCATTCGATTCTATACCTATAGTTATACTGTTTTTGATGTTGACGAGTAAAGAATACGCAGACTTTTTTATACCCGAGAGAAAGACTCGGTGTATTGATTGAACTAAAGAAACGTTTGTTTTTCGTATTATGAGCTAACGTTAATAATAATTAAATGACAATTAATGAAGAACAGAAGCAAAAGATATATAATAACCCAATAACATTGGATAAAAGTAAAATGGATAAACTGTGATTGGATAAACTGTGTGGTCGAATTTTGGTTAAAACTATAACCTTCTTGTAGACAGATAACAGTCAGGTAGAATAATAAGTTAATTCTGGAATTATAATTCATTTTTATTAGCGAACGAATGATTCTGATTATAACGAGTAGGGTGACAACTTTAATTCTTTTTGAATACTTATTATTACAAAAAATTTTAGCCATATAGTCATATACTTGATAATTATTTTTGTTACAATAATACAATACTTTTCTAAAATTTGGTATTCATGAAGAATACTTCATAAATGCTTTCACTCTAACTATGAAATACTTTTCTTATTTTGGTATTGCCTATATATTTATTCCAAAAATTTGTTCATAAAGAATACTCTATGAATACTCTTAATACAAAAATATGCAATAATTTACTTTATTTTGATATTTTCATAAATCTATTCACAAAGAATACTTTGTTAATACTTTTTGAATACTGGACATTCAAGAACTCTTAATGAATTCTTTTTTTTTCTGAAAAGTGTACTTATCGGGATACCTAACATATACACAAAAATATACATCGAACAATGGTGTGATTTATCATCACAGCCAACTCTCGTCATCATTATAACAATCAGAGCAGAGAGCGCGAGATGACAGCATATTCCTCATTTTCCAAGTCATAACTTTCTCAAATATAGACTGGATGACTGACGACACAGCATCTCAAAACTCGCGTCGAACATTAATAAATAACTCCACTGCAGACAAAGCTACGCGAAGCGCCCGAAATATACTCGCAAAAACACTATCATCAACTTCATCCTCGACCCATTCGCCCACATTTTGATTCTCTCTCTCTTTCCACCCACACCTACACTGTATACTATGAAATACATCAACAACAGCAACTAATGCAAAAGCCATCGGCATAGCAGCAATTGAAATCGCAGAGCCGAACTTTTTACGAGGCATTAAAGAGCCAGCGGCATTATATATCCGGGCCATAAAAATGCGGCGTGTTTTCGTCGCAGCTTACACACACAGAGGGAGAGAGATATCTCTCTTTCGAGTCAATAGCCAGTTTTTCTTGGCGCCAAGCGCATTCCGTCTCTCGCTCGTCTGTGCAGTTTTGCTGCCAACTGGGTCAGGGTGTTGAGAGAGAGAGAGAGAGAGAGAGATGAAAATCGCGCATAGCTGTGATGATCCGCAATGTCGAACCCATAAAGCTCGGCATCGATCGGAAAGCATAGCGATGGCTTTTATACGCCCGCCGCCGAGTGTTTACGCGTTATATAGAGCCTTGGAAGATTTTACGCGTCGAAGAGACACGACATTGTGTATATATATCTGTCTTAGTAGACGAGAGAAGCTTTGATTGCTTGAACGAGTGTCTAATGGCTTGTATACGTGATTTAGTTGTATTATTGGTGTTTACTTAATTGTGAATGTGTCGCAAAGTCGATTTTTTAACTCTAGTCGCCGAGCAAAATTAAGTCCATAAATTGTCCCTCATAATCCAAGCACATTTCCTTACAAGTGTGTGTATGCATATATATAAAACGCTTGAAAAATTTTTCATATTCTCACCTCGTGAGATGTAATAAACTGCAATTCCGGGAGTGTTTAATTAAAATTCACCGCTCTTGGACTACCAATGAATCTCAAAGCCTTTTCATCTCTCCGCAGACTCCATAAAACCGGTAGGAATTATAATCTTGCCTTTTAGTATAACTCTCTCGCATCTCAGAGACGATTAAAAACAACGTTTGTATATTCCCGCCAAAATAAGCTCAGATAATAAAAAAGAATAAGAAGTATGTACTTTATCTCATCACCGTCACCATTATTAGCGCGTGAGAAAATATCGAATCTTCAAAGAGACGCTCTTCTCTTCGGCAAAGGTGTCTACTATACTAATAAGCTTCTCCGTAGGCAAAGCTCGTAGTATAGTATACAAAACAACGAGTCTAATGTGTATTATGCACTGGTGCGAGGACACGAGCTGCATTACTAAACACAGCGAAGAAAGAGGGAAGGTTCCCTCATCTATGGGCTGCTGCTGCTTTGTAAATGAACGCCATCTCACAGGATGTGTGTGTGTGTGTGTTATTATTCGATGACTGCGGAATTGGATTCGTGAAGTTTATTTCCGTTGTGTCGCATCGGTTATCGTTAATGGATTTTCGTTTATATATATACACGTTTACGTAATATATACAGATCGGAAAATCCAAATAGAAATACACACATATACCTACTATATATTCGCTGGAAGCATCGTATAATTCGACTTATATTCCACGTCGTCGTGCAACGTATACGACGCCACAATTTCCGGAAGTAGCATGTACACGTATAGCCTCAGGTTTAACCTTGTTAACCCACGGGCTTTCTAAACTATTGTCTGAGGTATTGTCGTGAGAGCCTCGTATACTAATAGTGATTGATTATATTCCATCGCTATGTATAGACTGAAACATATTATAATAAAATTACAGAGCGATTACACTATATTCAAAATTTTAAGCTCGGCGGGAATTTCAAAACGTGCTGCACACGAGCTTTTATATAACTCACGGCCTCGATCGGTCACACCTCTCTCTCTCTCTCTGATAATTCATCCGTCGCGATCAGCCTCAACCTCTGCACGTGTATAATATACTACGCGCATCATCCATACGCACGTGTGTGAATACTAGGCCAATATGTGTCCCTCACACAGTTTGTTTCTCTCTCTCTCTCTCTCTCATGGACGAAAGCTCGTTCGGAGAGAGCTTTTATTCTTCTGGGGAAACCAGCCGTGCTTTGCCAAGAGTATGACTGGCCAACCGGAAATGTATAGATGTTTTAGAAAGGATATATAGCTTTTATTCCAAGTTTCGTATTCTTTGGACGCGAACAAGTTTATTATCGTTCTCTTGGTTGTATGTAGTTGTCGGAGTGCATCGACAAGTTACTTTAATATTATCGGATCGGATGTAAAGTTAGCTCTGAATCAAATGTGCTACTGCTATAGCGCAATGCTTGTATATAGGTGTAGTGATGTAATTCGAAATCGTATAACTATTCAGAACATGTAGTAGTAGATGAAATTCGAAAGTTGTTTAGCTAAAGTTGAGGAGTTTAACGCGAACGACAGCTGGACAAGTCCCATTCGAATAAATGACTCGATTTATAGATAACTAGATTTCGAACAATTTGTTTGTTATGAAAAATTCCTTTTAATTTTCGATATATTAACATAAGGAGGTGTCTATACTTGCTTGCGAATCTCTTGATTAACTTTATTATTGATATTGCTGGTGAATTCGTAACTTGTGCTTCATTTTTGTCTCTTCCTGTGAAATCAGGTTTTTAAGGTCTATTTAAAAATGTCATTTAGTTAAGGTAACACAAACATCACATGTATTTATTATAATCACAAATAGGAATGTTTAAAGCTAGTTTAAAAATGGTTTATCTTTTTAAAAAATGAATGTTCTTCTTAGTTATACATTGTCTACCAGAAATATTAACTCATCACTTGTGCTCTCAAGACCGTAGCTCGGTTTCTTTATCAATCAATATTTTAATACTTCATTATTGGAACAGACAGGGTTGCAATCCTTGTACTAAAAACGAAAATGCTCACCTTTTTCCCCTTTATCGTACGGCAGTACAAGTGGCATTTGTTTAATTGTAGAAATTTGTATGTGATTCAATGCTGATATCACTCAATAAAATACAGAGAAAAAACGCAAAAAAAATGTTCCTTGTAAAATACTTATAAGTCATACCCATCCTGTATAAGTATCTCCATCTCAAATACTCATTCTTCGCATTCTTGGACGATCCAACGTAAATAACCATAGCCTATACACAAAGCTCGAACTCAAACGCACCCATCCAAAGTGTATAGCGTAATTGTTCCCCATTGTTTTTGCGGCTCTACCACAAAGCGAGAGAATTCCCCTCTCCACGTCAAACTCCAACCCCGTGGAGTTGACTCGAACTTACGCGTTATATATACCAAGCACGTTACCAAGTTTCCGTTTGAATATTGCCAGAGTTATGTGCGTACATGCACCAACTGCTGCGTCAGAACAGTTGCAGCTAGTTTTGGCTTCTGCGAATTTAATATTCAAAAACAAAAAAGTGAACATCCTCTCACAAATTAGGTATACCGAGAGAACCATCACGACACAACGATTAACCGTCGGCTTGAAAAATCCACAGAAAGTATGTGTGTGTGTAACGCATCGGTAAACAAGTCCCGAGAGTAGTCGTTGACGCGGATAATAATCACACACGCATAACAACGACGTGCGCGCGAGCGATCGTGCAAACAAACTCGTAATCATGCGCGTGATTGTCCGAGAGAGCCCGGATGTATAGGTACGTGCTCGCGAAGCATTCCACATCGAGTAACAGCTACTATAGTGAAAAAAAAGAAGTGAAATTGCCCTTTATATACGAGTGCGACGGACTGGAATTCGGACGTTGCGGTTGAGGGATGAAAAATTAAAAGGACGTCGGTTTTTATTGTGTCAGTTATTGGCGGGAAATTTAAAAATGCAACGGATCAATCACTGAATTTTCAGGATCAGGCCGCTGATCAGCGCAGAGTCACTACGTCGAATAATCTGATGGCGGCTGCGAGATCGACAAGAATAAATTTGGGTTAATCGAGAGAGGGTGAGCTACTGGGGGGCCTCCATTAAATCCTCGTTTTCTATGGCGCCGCTTCGTCCTGATCATTCTCTTCGCTTCTATATATGGGTATTATACACCAGCCGTAAGACGTTGCTCGTAGTTGGTCGTCGAGTGAAAATGTGAGTGTTGGATATATATTTAGAGGAAAAGGGGGGAGTTGAACGAACGAACGGGACTAAGTGACTGCGAGGGTCTATTATCGAGTGCATAAATTGATACTACTATTAGGGGAGCTTATACGCGATCACGCAGCTTGAGATCAAATGTCTTCGTTTCTATGTATATGCGTTATTAGGCATCGAAACTTTTCTTATGCATTATTCAGACAGTTGGGTAGCTCTTGGAGACTTTTTAACATGGCTTATAGGATTTGGGGAGTAAGAGAGATATTGGATGTGGAAATTGATTGGAAATGAAATGGGGTATTTCGTTGAAAATATTTGTAGAAAGTAAGAAAGTAAAGGTATAGTTAAAGCCAAAATTGAAACTTGTTACACCAACTTTGTTCCCGTGCAAGGATTTTCATAGTGCAAGGTCATTGTCGTGGTAAAATATGTCATAAAGTTATATGACTGTAGATATCACATCAAGAGTGACAATCTGATTAACAAATTTACTGCACAAGCGAAGATTTTTGTGGAGGAAAGTATAGTGTTAATTCTTACCACACTGATTATGTATGACACAATATCATAAATCAAAATTCGCGAGTGCTTTGACTTGCGACACTTGTTTTGGTGGTTCATGAACAGCATTGTTTCTACAGTAAACTAGTTTCTACAGTCCTTACACAGAAAAAAGGATCCAAGTAAGCGAAATCAGCGCTAATATAGCACCGAACTAACCTTTCCCCCACTGGTTCTTTAGTTCCCGGCTAGCGAAGCTAAGTGGCGCCTCGGCACTTTTTCATTTCCCTCATCACAATTTACCCCCAGAATGTATATGTCAAAACTGACTTGTAGGGCCTGTTGCTTAGGCCGCTCATGTTATAACTGCCTGAGACTGGGGGGACCCACTTACCTAAAAAATAAAAACATTGAAAATGTAAACAACGTTCAATTTATTTTTGAAAATAAAATTTTTCTAATAAATTGTATTGTTTGGGATTTTGAATTCCTTAAGTGGGCGGTGGACCTCGTGTTGGTGTAGGGGCGCCTGATATCGCAATCCGGGCCTGTCCATACAGTCAAATAATTATAATTATATGAATAAAAAGTAAAAAAAATATTCCTATGCAATATAGGCCGTTATAAGATCATTGTCGTCTCTCTTCAGAGAGATACACAAATGTTCAAATAAAAACAAGGAACACATGATGAATCATGTTGTGTCATAAAATTAAAAAATAACTATATCAATTAAAATTTATTCATACCATCTCTATGTATATCCCTAAAGTCAGATTTTTCACAGTATCATAAATGTTAATGATCATATCCCTCGAACAATACCCTTTTTTTTGGAAGGATAATACTCGCACTTCAAAATTACGATCCGCAAAGCGAGTGCTGCGGACGACAAGCAGCAGCTGTAAATTCAGCAGGTCGTAACGCCTCCATCCACCTATACTCCACATTGTGTTATATATACGTTGCTTGTCTCCTCTTTTTTTTTCAGCGTATAAACATATCATGCCCGATGTTACGCCGCGTTAGCTTCATTCTGACTTTTATTTGTCTTTTCTCTCTCTCTCTCTGTCTCTCTTCTTCGTCGCTTGTGATCCAATCGGAGTCGACACGTCGAGATTACCTCTGCTATAATTTGCATTGAAAAATAATCACGAGAAATTTTTCCATCTCCGACGCGAATAATTTATGAGCCACACACTCGGGAATAATAAGAGTAGGGAGGATCGATATATGCATTTAAAAGAGCGTTACATGCACTTTTTCAAATTCCCGTTACGCCGGGCTGCATGTATTATGCAAACCCGCGAAAATTTCAATAGCAGATTATGTAAGCGTTCGTTGCTGCATAAGTATAAAGCGAAAAATAAGAGTAATTTACATTCTCCCGCGCGTTTGGCTCGTCAAAAACGAAGAGAGAAAAAGACAAAGGAGAAAATTAGAAAAGCTAATGAAATGTAAAGTAAACACAGGGATGATGCTCCTTAGGATCGAAAATTAAGGGGGTCCGAAAGTCAATTCAAAATTCAAATTTTGCGCCACAAAATAGCAGACGAAAAAACAATACTTATAACAATTGATAAAAAAAAAATTACGAAAAACCAAGAGTTAGTTGCCCTCCGTTATGTCATTATCTATCATTTTACAAAGTTTCAAGTGATTATAACAATATGTCGCCGAGAAAACCTTGAAAAATGCAATTTTTTAATATTTTTCAAGGTTTTCTGGACGAGATATTGTTATAATAACTTGAAACTTTGTAAAATGATAGATAATTACATAACGGAGGGCAACTAACCCTTGGTTCTTCGTAATTTTGTTTTTATATATTGTTATAAGTAAATTAATTGTTTTTCGTTTGCTATTTTGTGGCGCGAAATTTGAATTGACTTTCGGACCCCCTTAAGGCGATGAGACATACATAATCATTAGTATCCCTGATAATATACAAGAATTGTTTGTCTACTATAC
>UCOJ01001629.1:0-25042 GCA_900474305.1 Cecidostiba fungosa
GGGTAGGGGGTTTAGGGATTTTGGTTTTATGATTTAACCTTCTTGCTTTCGCTCGCGTTGCTCCGATGTGCCGATGTATTTTTTAAATAAATACTCTCTTGTAAAATATCAAGGCGCGTGGGGTAGATAGATTTAAAGGTTTTGGTTTTAGATTTAAGCCTCTTGCTTCTGTTTGCCCTCCTCCGATGATCCGCGGTTTTTTTAAATAATTATTATCCTATTATGTCTTGCACCTTATGATGTATTATATGCAGCGAGCGTTACCATTCGGCCCGAATCCGGCCGGTACATAATACGTTATCGACTACGCGCTCTGCTGTTGCCGTCCGAACGTTGGAATTCGACTGCAGCGCCGCGCGTAGTCGGGGTGCGCTCTAATCTCGGGGAGCCTCACTTTGGTATGAGGCTTTGCGCTTCTATTAAGATCTATCTTTGAGTACATGGCTTGGAATCGATAACTCTTAAGGAAGAAAAAAAAAAAAAAAAAGATCTATCTTCGTTGCTTAGATATAGATCCGCTTTATTATTGTTGCAATGATGAAGAAAAAATATTAATAAAGTAACCATTAGTTACTCGGATAAAAAAATGGGGAAAACTACACGAGTTGTTGTTTGTGGAATGAAAAGTGTCGGAAAAACAGCTTTGCTTGAACAACTAGTGTATGGAAATGTAACTCCTAAAACGGTAAGTAAGGTTATATGTTGTCGAATCCAATTTTGACAACAAAGGTTTTGATACTTATAAATTGTCATATTATGCCAATTATTTTCAGGAAATACATCCTACTATTGAAGACATTTATGTAGCGAACATTGAAACAGACAAGGGGACAAAAGAAAAGGTGAGGTTTTATGACACTGCTGGATTAGAACCTCTGCAGAGTAGTTCAAATAACCAGCAATTAGCTAGGCATTATCTTGGATTTGCTGATGGCTATGTTTTGGTTTACGATACTGCAAAGCCAGAGTCTTTAGATGTATTATTACCTTTAAAAAAAGATATAGAAAAAAATAAAGACAAAAAAGAAATTATAACAATAGTGATTGGAAACAGAACAAAACCAGACATAGAACAACGAATTTTAGAAAATACAGCAAGTAAAGCTGCTAATTGGTGTACTCGTGAAAAACTTAAACACTTTGAAGTGAATGTGATGGACAGACCGAGTTTATATGAAGCATTTATTTATCTCTCTTCACGATTAAATCCACCACAAAATAAAAGTACATTCCCGCAACTAAGTATGGGTCGAAAGACTGGAAAAGCAGAATCTACATAAAAACATACGTACAACTTAGTATTTAAAACTTTCCAGATAAAACAAAAGTTTTATTTTGATAAGTAAATTTTAACTTAATTATACTAAAAAAAAACTAGGAAAAAGTTAGCTTTCGCTAGTTGTTTTAATTTGTTATACCTACATAAACTATGCATTTGTTTTGCTAGTTTTGTCTAGAACTTTTTTTAGTAATCAAATATTTTATTAACTTGTTATAATTATTGTGATACTCGAGCATTTATAATCATCATGATCTTTTAAAGAAATCACTATATGATTATTACTGATCTTTTGTACTTAAATTACTTAAGTTAATTTTAAAAGTTGATTAGCTTTGAAAGTAATTATTAGTGTATATTAACAAAAAGGCTGACATCATTTTCAGCTTTAATGCATTTATATTGGCATAACATGAATTTTATTTTATTATTTATAATAGTACAAATTCTATTTATTAATGTATTGAATGATTTACACAATTAAGTTCACAATTAATTTAAATATAATATTTGGGTAGACCCTAAAATGTTGATATATATAATTTTTATTGTTAAAGTAACATTTAAATTCAAATTTAGTTCTTATTATATTAAAGGTATTTAATATAACAAGAACTAAATTTAAAATAAAAGTATAAAAACCCCTTATGTTGAAAACTGACATCAAGCTAAAATATCATTAAATTAAAATATATATATAATTTATACATAACATTTAGTGTGCAATGATCTGATTTTATAGATCTGAACGACTTTACAATTGTACAATTATATGTAAGATGCTTTATAAATAATAAATCAATTTTCTTGAAAAACATTTTATTTATTCATGAAAGTAGTTGTGGAAAAATAAAATACAACATCTTCAGATATTTAAATCACAGCAAATATATCTGAATCTGTATAGACAAGAAAAAGGGAAATTCGGCAATAAATAAGTTTTTATTTATATATGCTCAATCCTCGTATACAATACATTATTAAATCTACAATTAAATAGCTTAATTATTGGAGCAAATACTAATGGAATCAATTGTCAAACGATTTTTGACGGGTTTCCTTCATCCTTTTAAATAATAGTCCTGCAATAGTCAGGCGTATTTTTTTATTTCACTATAATAATTGCTTGGACTGCATATTTCATACGTGCCTTGCGAGGGATAGCGAAATAAACATGCGTATGTTAATTAATCACGCAATCGCAATAAATAATTTATAATTGAACCGAATAATAATATACAAAAATGGGCATGAGCACGCGAGTTGGAGAGAACATTAAAAAAATAATCTCGAGAGAACGCATGTATGTACTATGTATATGTATAGCGTAACATATGTATCTATACACGTTTTGAACACAGACTCCTGGAACTCACATTTCAAGTATCACTCAAAACGATCCGATTATACAATATTCACAGCTAAGTTCTTAACAAACTTTTTTGTTCACTCGTTCACAGTATATTTGATTTATTTTATAATACGTGTGTAACTCTTGAGTATAATAGTTATTTGTGATGTACCAGAATTGAAATAAATTTATTTACTCTTTGTGTTATTACTAAAATCGCTTAATTTAAAATGCCAATTAGATATTTTAATTCGAAATTTTATGCCCATTTACTTATGTATAATACTTTATATTCGTATCTTTTACTTTTTCGCAAAATTGCAACGTATAAAAGTGGCTTACTACTGATGAAATTACATTAAAGCTTTTCTATACTTTGTCTAAATTTGTCTCGAATATCAAAATTATACATTTCACTTATATACTTAAAAATCTGGGTTCATACAAAGCAATCGACTAATACTTGGAAGTTTTTTTATGTTCGTATTTTTACTATCGCTCTCAGTATATTAGGTATACATTATACATATAAGAGTAGAGAAATGCCGATTTAAAAAATTTGATAAAGCGAAAATGTGTATTTAATTTTACTTACTAATCTTTTGTTACTTTAGTCGTTTCAAAATCGTAAGAAATAATTATAAGGATGTGAATCTTATTATGTATAAAGCTGTTAATATATAAGTAAACAATAATAGCTCTACATAGTTGTTATAAAAATCATTCGTGATGAGCGATAGTATATAATATTATGAAGTATTCTATAATTCTTCGAAACTTCATTTGGCATGCCAATTGGCAACATTAAAATTTTTTTCATTCTATTGTTTATTTAAATTCTGTCAGATCACATATTATAAGTTGTCAATCTTATCAATCAGCGCTTAATTTTAAAAGTATGTACATAAGTACAGCCGTAAATGTAGGACAACCGACAGTGGGCTCTGCATATTAATAAATTTTGTGGTCATATATATGATTGATTTTCTCGGTTATATTAAAAGTATATTAATCTTATTTAGTTATCAGAAAAAAATGCATAAAAAGGCTGGCAGTTATTAAACTTTCTTTATCATCTGTAATATATTGATCCACTTTAGATTATGAATGAATTGGAAAAGAAAGTCTGCCTTGTTCCGCTCATCCAAAATATTTCTTTTTAAGATGTCCCGCCATTACCAGCACATTCAGATGTCACAATAAAAGATTCTGCACAGTTCCTCTGTTTAAAAACTTGGACCAGCCAAACAACAATATTCTATACAAAATCTCAAATAAAAAATTTCGATTCTCGTAAAAATGGTAGAGGGAGACTAGTCTAAAAAGACACTTTGAAATATTGAACTAATGACAAAGTTGAACAAATTAATGCAAGTCTAATATCTCAAGGTCTCTTAGATACTTTAAACAATTGTAACACATATCAGCTACAATAAAAACCGTCGGACGCGTGTAAATACATATCGTCGCTCCTAACGAAACTAAAATACATTTCAGAAAAGACCTATTTTAAATTGAAAATTGGCATTTTAAACGCGCTGCACTTTAACAAAAATTCAATGAGGTCCTAATAAACTCGAGGTATTATACCGATAGTACCACAAGTTCATAAGGCCCTTAAATAATAAATTTACATTATTTAAGAGCTCTGAAAATGTAGCTTTTAAAAAGGCTATTTTTCAAATGTATTAGTTTTCGTTAGGAGCTATGATATAATCTGTTCATTATATAAATATCCACGCGAATAAGTAAAAATTATAAAATATTTTAAATGATGAAACAAACGTACGTTAATACATACTGACTCGTGAATTATTTTTATAAATTGCTTGTCATAGTTCAGACTCATTAATATAGGAACTATTTTTCCTGTCACATTTAGTTGAGTAAACTACTATAGCACTATTCATAATAGATCTCTAAAAAAAAGGAATAACGCAACAGTACGTGGAGCAATCGATGATAAATGTACAAATTACGCTAACAAAACGAAAATTCGAAAGACTGAAGGGAGTATGAACAAAAATGCGCGATATCTGTATGCATGCCAATTTAGAACAGTCTCCCATAATACTATAATATAATAAGATGAACATCGAAATAGTCGACGTCTTACAAAAATACACTATTTATCATATTGCCCACTGTTAACTGTTATCAAAGCACAACAACAATTGTATTTACATAGATCTTGCAAGTGATATCCTTGTTTTACACTTGGATCTCTGAAAATATCATCTATTTTGTGCTCCGAATAGACTTTTGTTAGTGACACGTAGTCATAAAATCTCTTTGAGGTGTAGCGTAGTTTGCTCCGTATATAATATATTTTACTCCTCTTTTATTCGTTTTTGCGAAAGCTTATTCAGGGAATTGTGTCGATAGAATAAAAGTTGATCGTCCTCCTGCATTTATCATCCTAGTACTTGTAGCGCTCGTTCGTCAATCATAAAAAGTTACTACCAAAAAGAATTCCCGACGCATATTCGAGACAACTATGTCATGGAGATGCACTTAAAAGTTCATCACTTCCATTTTAAAACCTCTTCCCGTCATATTACTGGAGGCTATCTTCGCAAGCGTAGGTGGGCCATTGTTATCATCATCACTATTAGCATCATCTTCATCTTCTTCAGGAAAGTCTTCTAGACGGTCGTGATATTCGTCCATCTATAAAAAAATGTTTTTTATTACAGCTTATTTTTAAAAATTTCTATTCAGATTTCATAATAAATTTCGTATAATAGAAGAACGCCGTATCAAGTTAACATTTTTTAGCTGATAGTCCCAATGCCCGCCATCTCAGGTTGTGCTATATATATCTAGTAGGAATGCGTTCTTAATCCTATTTATTAACACTATATTGTATATCATGGAAGGAAAGCAGGTGGTTACAGACGATGAGTGTGAAAGTTGCCACCCCGGAGCGAAGGCTAAGCTGACAATCACACTCGTCATGATCGTCTTCTTCCCGCCCATGATGCACACCATATTTTTGTCCACTCTGCACTGATGTATATAAGTGTGCTGTTATATGCATGTAAGTGCGAGTGGAAAGTATATCTTAACTATTTTTTTCCGCTGCTTAAATTTTTGCTGCTAATGCTTTCCACCCGATTTACACGCATGTAATATAACATACTTTCGGTGCAGGCAGTACAAAAATAATTAATTCATAAACTCATATACTAGACAATTATAAACTTTAGGAAAAGTAGTGCAATGCAGGAACCCGAGAAAGAAAACGGTATTTAAAAATTCCGAACAAATATTAAACCTACTTTGCAATTTCATCGAGTAGTGCAATTTTTGAAACGTACGTGGATAACACAAATCTCCTATATAAAAAAGGTATTTTTTCGCAGACCTTTTTGTAATAAACGATACGCTAACTAATTATAGTTCTATAAATATACTACCTTGTAGTTGTCATATTCCGTATAGAACATTGTACAGAAAAATTTATTAACTTGGGTCAAATATAATCAAAACATGCCAAATGCAAAATATGTATTAGAAACATGCTTAACAGATCACCATCTATAATTGCGATGCTTGCAATAAAAAGTCGCATTATTTTTCTATCATAATACAGAAGCTTGCATTAATAATTATTTCTACGACTTGTACATTTTTTTTCTTATAGTACTTGATATATATTAGATTAGAAAGTATATACTATAATAATAAACTAATAAGTATCGCCAAAGCATACAGGCGATTCATTCCGAAAATTACCGGGATAAACTCACGTGTGTGGTAGCTACAGAAGATATCTTATCGATGTTTTGCACCGAAAAATGATGCAAACCTACGACTGCAAATTGATTTTACTTACAACTGCTCTATCATTTTGAAAACGTACCACGAGATAGTCTACTTAGCAGCACCCAACAACACCAATGCTTGTTTTTTACGTGAAATACGCGTATATACTTAATCCGAATCCTCGACAAACAAAATTGTAATATTTAAGGCAACAAGCCTGGGTTAAGTACAGTAAAAAAAAATATAATTAACAGATCACCTGCATATATGATTTTAAATTTTTATAATACTTGATAAATTTAATTTTTTTTTATTGTACACGATAAATTTAATTTTTCTAAAACTTTTTATACACCTTCAGAAACGTATTTGGATCTACCTAAATTGAGCAGACTTAGTTAAAAATGAGTTCAATTTTTTAAATCACTTAGTCAGTGCATAAAAAATTAATTTTTTACAACTCAGGCATGAAATGGACCTCTTTTCACGCCAGAAAGTAGCGTAGAAAATCGTTCATTCCAAGCGTGTGTAAAAAAGTTCGAACTCAAGCGGGGAAAAATGGTCATTCTAGCGGAGAAAACAGGTCATTTTTCCCCTAGGGGAAAAGATAGGCAATTTCTCCCCGCTATAAATACGCGTTTTTTAAGTTTTTGCAAATTTTATAAATTCTTTAAAATTGAAATTTCAACACAAACACTAACAACTGTATTGTGCACGACTTGAAATGCACGATTACCTACGCTACTTTCTAGCATTAAAAAGGCCCTTTCATGTCCTCTTTGTAAAAAATACGGTGTGTACCATTAGAAGAAAGGCTATTTATTCCCATGGTACGCACTATTAGGGAAGAAAAGCTGTGGTAAGTGGCCTTTATCCTCGACATTATAGTGAAGATTTCATCTGATGCAGACGATTTATTAATTATGTTTTTTTACTGTACTTAACCCAGGCTTTTAGACCAATTCATTATGAAAACCAAAAGCAGCAAGTGCATAGTAGTGCTTTATCGTTCGCGAAAATTGTTCAATATAAAAAAGAGGTGTAGATATTTTCAATTTGAATGCGAGATTGTATTTTTTTGCTATGTACAACTGTAGCAAAACTAAGTGATTTATATTGAAACTATTACATAAATTCTCGTGATACGCAAAGTATTTGAAATTTGTTCTTTAACGTATAGATGAATGATTTGATCGTATACTACGATACGAACTGATTGAATTTAATGTTAGGATGCGTTCTCTAGAAATGATAATTTTATTTAAGTGATTTTTCTTCGGATCATAATATGAACTTGTAACGCGAATTTCCATATTTGCCAATTTGTCACATGCAAGTGTCGCCAATTTCAGTGAAAAAATATGCTGTAAAATAATTGAATTACAATATACTGGAATTATACTACAACCTATTAGAGTGAAAACCACTTTTATCATTTGCCATTGGTAAAATACAGTCATGAACGTCAGAATGATAATATTATCGATCATTGATGGCTATGAAAGTTACGAGTAATTAATCTAGTTGAAATGCGTAAAAAAATGACAAATATACACGAATGATCAACTATTTGATATGCGTATTCATTAATAATGTATATATGAATTGTTACCAATAGCAAATTTTACGACATGTGCATTAGCAAAGAACTTCTTTTTTGTCAAGAAAATAAATATTCAAATTTAACGAATGATATGCAACTATGTATATATTTCTACAAATGATGAAGTTATGGAAACGAGAAGTGCGCTGTTGAAAAAAATAATAATAAAAAGCAAACAATGATTACTTTGAAATGTCTATACGTTAGATGATGGAAATTGTATGAAAAATATAAATATTCTGATTGACTTACATCGACATCGCCCATCATTTCTTTAGTAGACACAGTAGTTTCGATACGACGAATGCTTCCTTGATGAATATCTACATCCAGTTTATGGCATTGTGTAACCCTTAATAGAAATACTACAGGAATCGGCGCTATGCCAACTAATATTATTACTATCGCGATTGCGAGCACCCAGTCTGGATAATACATTGGGACAGTCGTTCCCTAAAAAACAGCACAAATGTTTTATTGATAAGTTTTTATCATGATGCTATATATTCCACGATATGCTTGTAAACCTGCACCCCGAATAATGTATAGGATTCAGCTGAGCTTAGTACTTACCGAGGAAGCATCCCATGCACTGTACATCGGTTTTTTTATAAACATAGATACAATACTGGCGATTAAGATAGCAACCATAATTACTGGAGCTAGGTATTTCCAAGTTATTTGCCAATATAAACCTGGTCTGTATCCAGTCATGTCTTCGATATCTTGCGTGAACCTGAAAGTAAGCGCATTAGGACAATTATTTTTTCGGATTATTCATCATTAAGTTATTGCCACGAGATAGAGGCTTCTGCGCATACTTTTTGTGCCCGTAAACAAAGACGACCGCCAGCATTTCCATCAGTGCGACCAGTACGAGGCCGATAGTGCCAGCGAAGCTATCAAACATTTTGAGCCAGTACTCTCCAGCTCCTGTACAGAATATCAATCCCACCAAGAAGCAGAACAAACACAGGACACCTGTGGAACATACGAATGATTATAATTCAATTAAATTTCAATATTTAATTTTCAATGCAGTGTGCGTAAAATGCGATTTTTAACATCGCTTTTAAGTATACTTTTTAAATCTCACATTCGTGCCGGAATCAACACTTTCGCACTTTTATCGAAATATATTCCATTCACAAGTTTGAACCAGTACCTGTTATGTACTGCTTCTTTATTCTTTTGAAAAGATCTATTTCGAATACGACGCACAGCATCCCTTCGAGAAGACCAATCTGCGAACCTAGTCCAAGAGCCAAAAGCATCAAGAAGAAAATACAGGACCAGAACGGCGCCCCAGGAAGCTCGACGATAGCTTGCGTGAAAACTATAAATGCCAGTCCAGTACCTTCGGCAGCCTGTGCAAAGTGTAAAAGTAGCAAGTTTTATTAGATTATAGGATATCTCTTAATTTATTAATTGAACAGGACGTCACAATGAAAGATGCTTACGTTATCGAGTTGATCGCTCAAACTGCATTCGTTTAATGTAATATTATCAATGGAAGAATTCAAGTTTTTCACGACGTTGTCGAATTGTTCACTCGTGGCGTTGGCGAGAAGAAAGCCGTGCTCGATGAGCCAGTTTCGATTGCTGAAACGAAAACAAATTTTACTCATTTATGGATAGGCGAACTCGCCTCGACATCGTTACGCGAATTCCTTCTTATTATTATTATTTTTTTTTTTTTTGCGAGAAATAGCTACACTTAAAGCCATCACAGAGTCAAGTGTACCCTAATGACACTTGATGTCCCGAATGAAGTAGCATCAACGGAACGGAGAAATCACGCGCGAAATCTGTCTTCCTTTCAGTCTTTGATGATGATGATGATGATGATGATGATGATGATGACGATGATGGTGATGACGATAATGATGACGAAGATGGTGTAAACCTTTTGGAAAATTGGTATTTATCGTAAAGTAAAGTAATTTGATATCATACTTTTCAAGGCACTTGTCTACGTTGGACATGGCCTTAAAGCCTAGGATAGCGAAGATCACGACACTGGCATAGATGGCTGTGAATGCGTTGCACACGCTGACAAGGATCACGTCTCGCACGCAGTTATTTTCAGGTGTGTTGTAGCTGCCAAAGGCTATCAGAGACCCGAAAGCCAGTCCAAAGCTGTAAAATACCTGCGTCGCAGCATCCAGCCACACAGTCGGCTCCAGCAGCTTTTCGACCTTGAATATGCATCATTTCATCAATTATAAAGCTTCTATTACACCCACGTATCAGATTAATCGTTAAAAAATACTTCATCTTCCATAATATGCGGACAGTTTACCTAAAAGAAATTTAGGTAGCCGAACACACGACCATCAAAATGCAGGATCCTTTTGCAATTTCAGCGGTCGAATCGTGCAGATTGAAATGGTCGTGTAAGCTAGAAAGTTCGAATAACAGGTATACGTGTATCTATATAAAGGAAAGCGCAGAGAGTCATCTGCAACCAGCGTAAGACAAACCTTGGGCGTGTACATGTGAACAAGTCCCGCGTCGGCACCTTTCAGAGTTATCCCGCGTATAAAGAAGATGGTGAGCACCAGGTATGGGAACAAGGATGTGAAGTAGACGACCTGCGAATCGACGACGACGTATTAGCTGGCGAGTGCGTGGCCCCTTCCACCCGGGCCCAACTCGCGCGGGTGCCTCGTGGTGGAAGCTGGGGCAAACAAAGCGAGAGAGGTTCGCGGCGACTCTCCTTATCTTATGTCTTATGCATATACGTGTGTATTGTACGCATATATATATATATGTTATATATGCATGTGTGGTCTTTACCTACATGTACTTAGATATTGATGGGCACAACTCACCTTGCCCGACGACTGGATGCCCTTCATCATGATGCAGAAGACGACGAACCAGCTGAGCAGCAGGCACAGCACGATCCACCACTTGAGTCCCTGGCCGTCGTCGATCGACGGCGCCGCGTCGAGGGTAGTCCGGTACCAGAAGTACGCCGTCTCCGAGCTCTTGGCGCACTCCTCCACCGGCTTGTTGTCGATTTTCGGGCATTCCGACCAGAGCAGCGGTTCCTAACAACCAATCCAAAGCTATAATCCACGTACACACACTTTCGATCATCTAGATGATACACAAACAAATGTTATGTAACAGCATGATATACAGTGGAATCGCACTATTCAAGTAGTTTACAGTCTATCAACCATATGTTACGTAACGTTATAACGCCCTGTATCGACCACATGAGACAAATTTTCAATAACTTAAAACGCGCTACGTAACATACTATCGTATTAGCGTATGACAACGTGATAATAATTATTATGTGACATTGTAATCATAATATACGAACAATCGTTACTTATTCAGTATGCCAAAAATACTTACGCCAAATCTAAATGTAACAGCCTATCTCACGTAGATTTCGAAACAGAAAAGGCCGAATTAGATAATGTGCGTGTGTTTCCAGTTTTAATTGTAAAAATTAAAGTTTCGTCTCAATCATAGATTGTATAATTCACCTAAAAATTCACATCGTTAATGCGCAATAGAGTATTCGTATGTGCTAACCTAATACTGTACCTATGCGTATAGGGTCCACATGTCTCGGTTATGTTTTTCAAATAAAATAGTTACGCACAGTTGTGCACAAATTTTAATGACAACAAGTCCGCTTACGAAATCGATGAAATTTACCCTAAAAGAATTGAAGAGGTAGTAGAAGCACCAGGTGATGATGACATTGTAGTAGAGAGTAACGAAGAAGGTCACGATGCAGGAGGCAATGCCTATGCCACCGAGCCAAGGGTGAATCGTGTTCCAGACGCCGAGAGCACCTTGACGCATTCGCTGACCAAGGCCCAGTTCGATCAAGAAAAGCGGCACCCCCTCCAGAATCAGCATCACGAAGAAGGGGATGAGGAAAGCACCTGCAATATCATCATTATGTAAACATTGATTTGCCGCCGATGACGTTTTTCACTAGCAGAATATTCCGTTTTCAAACTGCGACCTTTACTTGCGAACTCATACAAGTTGCCAACTGCGTATACTTATTTATTTTGAGCTGCTTCGCTCTTCGTACGTATATATTTTCGATTTAACGATGACAAGCTCATTTTTCAAATGAATTCGCAATAAAGAATATACCCATAATTTATCTGCGTTACTGCCGAGAAAATCGCCTCAATGTCAGAAAACGATCTGCGCGATTCCTTCAAAATGACATGAAAGCACATTTATTGTCTAAAAACATGTAAAGGAAAGCAATCGATATCGCGAATGACGCTACAACATAAATGAAATTCGAGCAACAGCACATTTTCGCGCTTGGCAGTAGCTTATATGCTTGCATATAGAAAAAGCGTTAAGCTCCGTCTCGCCTGACGTTAAATCGTTAGCAGATACTCTGTGACGTCGCTCATATTAGACAGTATAGCGCGATAAGGGCATTATTTGGGATTCGTATACTCGCGTGAATCATACGTGTTTGTACGTATAACTTTACGCCGAGCAAGGTTAACGCATTCATTTCTCTTTTTACAGGTGATTCGAATTGCGGCTGTGTGCGGGTTTGAGCCATTCTCGTGGCTCCGCTTACGCCTCTGATGATTGGTGTTTGTAAATAATAATTTAAAACATTTTGCCATGTGCCGAGAATTGATGCAACTGATCGCTGGGCCAAGCTACTGGTACAACAAAATATATAATGAGGATAAGTATAAAGTAGGCAAGCATCGCGCACAGGCAGTAGAGTAGATGCACAATATCCATCCATCGAGTGCTGTGTGTGGCAGCGAGCCTGCAGAGTGTCTCGTATTGATCGGCCCTAACGTCCGTACGCTCGTCGGAGCAGTAGCAGACACCGAGAGCACTTGCTCTTTTGCCATTGCGCAGCGCCGCGCGCGACTTGGAATTAATATTGCGCCGTGTATGACAGCCCTAATCATAATGATACAGTCAGCAGGCACGAGTAACGAGCTCACGTGGATCCAGCATGAGAGTATAGCTCGAACAAGTGAGTTGGTCGCGAGATGCGCGAGAGAGAAATAATAAGGCGGAAAAGGGTGAGGGTATTACAGGCATATATAAGAAGTGCGGCAGCGACGGCTAACCCTGATTCAGCTACCACGACATGGATACAGGGTATGCACACGAGTTATACAAGCGCAACGGGAGAGCACATGGCTCGACAGTCACGTGGTTACCTCGACCGCGCGCGCGCCGGGAAAATCGATCGGCCGTGCGTTGTCCCCCGGCCGAGAGGAAATTTCCATTGAGAGCCAAGATTCGCTATATGTATACACGGCTGCCTCGCTCCTATACTTGTATATACTGCTCGGGGGCTCCGTTCGTCGGGCTAAAAATCCCCCCTTACCCTATTATATAAAAGGTACCCGACAATACGCCATAGCTAATACGAGAACGCAGTGCGCAGTTCTTTTGGAAGTTGGAATGCAGAAAATATTCTTGTAATACTCGGTCTTCTGATTGCCCGGGAGATTAGCATCGCGGAATCGCTTTCCGACTCGCAAAGTTAAAGTTGCTGTAATTGCTGATAATTCGATACTACCTGTATATACATGTTATAAGGTCACGTTAGTGTACTCTCAGTTTGCAGTCGATAACTTTGTTGAAAAAGTCACGTGTGTTTATACGAGAGGCAGTTTGGAAGACTCGTTTGACTGCGGCCAATAATCGCGCAGTTGAATCGATATGAGGATAAGCTTTTTGCGCAAATGACACAATAACCTGCACTTGCGGCAAGGAAGTATCAAAGCAAATGAGCGAGCATCACAGGTTTATAGGTATAATCATAAGGATGGAGTGCGCAATCGAGCTAAGCGCGCTCACTCGTATATAGAATATCCCAAGGGGTAATGGAGTAATTGAGCTATGAATCGGTATAGTTGAATTCGCGGGGGATCGATAGGTAGAGCAGCGGGCGTCGCAATCTATATCTAGGTCATCCTCCTCGCAAGTCCGCCCGCACACGTGCCTATATATAGCATTCGGCCTATTTATTCGCGACTCGCGAGCGACCAGGTTGCTCCCGAAAAGAGAAAATCTATTGCGAATCTGCATGATGCACGTATATATAAGTATGTATATATTACCAAGGCATTTGATGTCACCTGCGCGGTGAACCCCCATTCAGCTGCTGCTGTTGTTGCGTTTACGTCACCTGCTGCTATCAGAGTGTCTATACACATAGCTGTATAGCGCTGTGTGTATCTACGCGCATGCACTTTGTGCTGTCCACACTACGCGTAAATCTGCTCGCTATTTCAGGAGCCCTGTACTGCACAGAGGCAGTATACCTATACTTACAACGATGACGCGCGATTTGCGCAGCATCGATTTGAATTCCGTCACCGCGCTTTCGTTGACGTAACCGCGATCCTTTTTTACTGTGGACTCGTCATCCGATCGTCGCACCGTGTATATGTACCTGTACTTATATACGAGAGAGCTTAGATCAATACTGACGTACTGATGGAAGGTCGTCGGCAACTCTCCTTGCCTCAATTTATACCCTTTTCCTCTATATACTATTTGCGTGGGCGGCCAAACTTGCGCGCGTGAAAATTAACCGATGCCTGGTATAGTGGGAAACGTCAAATTTGAAGACTTGCTTCGACTTATATATCAGAAGCCCAAATTACTTCGGACCCTTGTTCGCGCGGGCTCTCGATTAATCCGGCTTGACATTTCGTAAATAAACCAATGCGTCTACGGCCAACGATATAGCCATGCTAAGTGTACACGCGTTAGAGCGAGCGACTCGTAAGCGTTGTTTATAGAAAAACAAAATCGATCGATTGCTCGCGTAATTATGGAGTACGCGATAAAAATGGCTGTAAACATGTTTGAATACCGAAGGGGAAAGCGAGCGCGAGAACTCGTATAATATGTACGAAAGATCCGGAGGAGGAAAAAATTCTTACATTGGTCTAATTTTATCGCGGGCGCAGGCATAAGCCTAAGTTAAAAATAGAAAAGCGTACCTACGCGCAGCGTAGCGGTCCAAGCATTTTCCGAATGATACGCTTCGTCGCTTTTTCTCAAGCCCGTAAAATCCTATAGCCATGAATATACTTGAGCCTCTTATAATATTGTTTATCCGATACAGCGTCGAGATCGTGCAGTGCAGCCGAATATTTGGCAGGCATCAAATTTAATAGAAAAGAGGAAAAAATAAGAAAGTAATTTCCGGAGGGCTTCTGTGTATGGCGGGTGTAACGTACGCACGCATGTGATGGGGCTCGAGGAAGTAGGGGTCGTCGCCGCCGCGCAGAACAAGGGGCGAGTGAATAGAGAAAAGTATAGTGTGTGTATCTTGTGCGTGTTCGGTGACCTTGGCCCAAATAAAGATTCTGTCAAGCACGTGGGTGAGCAATGTAATAATGCATTAAAATTACAGTTATCTTTGAATAATGCATCTCTCGAAGACGATCTTTCCGCATGTCGCCTCGTGTCAACACTGCGTGTCGATTCGCGGAGCTCGATCGGCGCGGACTATATAGCATGTAGCAGCAGAGATTATTACGAGTCGTGATTGCGTGTTTACAAAAGGTAAATAGGGAGCGATTAGCAGCAGCAGCAGCAGCAGCAGCAGCAGCAGCGGATGATTAGGCGACTATGGGCACAACATAAAAGGGAATAGGTGCGAATGAGGCAGGCGCACAGTATACAATACGGAGCATCGGTTGAACCTTGAACCAATTGTTGGAATAACGCCGCAGAGCGAGAGGATGGAAAAGTGCAAGGATGCGCAGTAACTGTATTGTGACAAGAGATGAGGAGCATACTCACCGCCGCCGTTCTGTTGGCACAGGTAGGGGAATCTCCAGATATTGCCGAGGCCGACGCTGTAGCCGATGATGCTGAGGAAGAACTGCATCTTGCCGCTCCACGCGGCGCGGTTCTCCTGCTTGGGCTCGGGCTGGAGGGCATTGCTCGTCCCGTCATTGTCAGCGTTGTTGCTGCTGCTGCTGCTGTTTCCAGCGACGACGATGGTGACGTTGCGCTCCTCGTTCAAAGGCGCGAGCTCGTGGCCGTTCCTCGTGCTGCTGCCAGTAGTCGTCCCGACTACCTCCGGCTTAACCACCATTCTCGGCTTCGGCTGCCTCGCACCTGGGTAATCGCACTCGCACGGCGGGAAATCGCAGAGTCGGGCTATCCAATGATGTGTGTGTGTGTGTATAGCTATACGACGTATCCGCTCGGGATGCTACTCTCGGCTGCGCTGCTGCTGCTGGGCTGCCGCGGATCGATCAGCGCGACGAGGGGACGCCTCGCGAGCCGGCGGTCTGAGAGAGTGTCTCCTTATTGTGAGTACAAGTATTATGCGAGCTGGATTCGCTGCTGATTTTCGAATCCGCGCGGCCGTCTACTTGAACTTGATGCTCTTGAGGTTGTAGAAGAGGCTCGTGTTGTAGTCGCTGTGTATGTGGGCCGGTCTCGCGGGTTTAGGACCCATGTATACCAGCTTTGGCCACTCGGCTCGTGGTGCGCGCGGCCAGACTGCTCTGCTGAACCAGAGCGATCTGCAGGATACGCGTCAACTCTATTATGGTGTAGGCAAGTTCGAGTGTCAGCTAGAATACTCGAAGCGCGCGATGTATACGTCGCACGTCGCTCTCAAAGCTTGCTCGGCGGCGGACTGACTGCTGCTGCCGAGGGGTTGGGTTGACCCGCGCGCGCTGCTCTCGCGCTTTGCGCACGCCTCGCTCCCTTCTTACACTATATACATATATGACACAATAGACATATAGGTACTCGCTTTTAGCCGCGCGCCTTATTGCTCGTATTATATTCTGATGGAGATGAGCATGCGCGCAACCACGCGCTTCTGAACCCCGAACTGGCCCGAAATCCACGCAGCAGCTCTTCATATTATACGTATAATTATTTTTTCAACTCGATCAGCTCTTCAACTGCTGTAATTATTGCATATGATTTGGCTTTCACTGCGCGGGAGCTTCTATCTACTCTGTTATATTCAACCCCCTCGGCAGCTCTTCCGTATCGAGCACTGGTAAAGAAAACGCTCGCGATATGACTTATTTTTTGCGCACGGCAATCACGGCATGCAAATCCGTCCTCGGCTACTTTTTGTGCATTTCAATTTTCGAGATGGCTTTGACGTGCTCTCTGACCACACCACTACGTGCATAATACATATGCGGAAGTACAGGCCATTTCGCTCACATATTCGCACGCAGAGCTCTGATGTACACCGGCGTCATTGCGCCACTGGCCTAATTAAGTCGCTCGAAATCGTATGCGAATGTTATATACATTTATATGCAACCAAGAACTTTCGAAAAGATTACACATTTTCAAAAGTTTTTTTTGTAAATATTCCGAAGTCTATTATACCAGTCATCCGTAATACTACAACTTTCCTTTTGCCTCGAAATATATAGTTCCGAGAAAATGTCAGGACTCCGAGTGTATACGATGATACACTTAAGATACGCAACGTCGAGTCGGGCGAGCTTTTCTCTCGAACGTGGGTCGTGGACCTATATATTTCACGCACGAAAGCGAAAGCACGCAGAACTATGCGGCATTTTCCCAAATCCGGGAATTCCGAGTTTTTGCTCATAATCATGCGCTCGCACTATAGGAGAGAGGCGCCCAGTACGGTTATACGCATAACTATTTTGAGCGTAACATTTTATAAATCGATGAAAAATTTCATTCATGATTTGAATGTGTTCCTTAGCCCAATTTCTGTAGGGAAAAGATTGGCGCGAGTCAAACCTGACATTTAAGAAAATTATGCGCATAAACGTAAAACGGGCATTTTCCGAGTTTGAAAAAAGTTGCTCCCAGTATAACCAATTTAGACAATTGTTCCGATTCGATATCGGTACTATTGTAATAATTAATTCGCAAGGCAAATATAAAAGTTGCAATTTACGAGTTTCTCTATAAGCGTCAAGTATACGGCCAATTTTTGTCATTTTTATTGATTAAAAACGTTTTAAAAGTCTAAAGTTTGCATAAAAATGATTAGGCGTACAAAAATAGTATTAACAAAAATATCCGTACTGGGAATTAGCCGTACTGAGCGCACCTCTCCTATACACTCGATTCCGCGTATATAGGTATTGTTCATACATCTTTGTCGCAGATTTATGCTGTTACAGGATCGTGCATTGTATACGAGATCATCTGACTTATCGAAGGTGTATCATATGCGGGACATCATCATAATATCTTAATCATCTTGCAACCGCGGTACTCCAAACAAGACACGAGTCGCGTATTATCAGCTGTACAGGTACTTTATTTGTCACGAGAGAGTTTACGTAAGAGAAGGTCACGTAGATTTGTTCGCGCAAGTGTATAAGTGCGCGCACAGGTATATATGTTAGCGCGCGTTGTACGTACGAGCTATACAGCGGCTGCGACTATAGTATATTGTACACAAGAAGCCTGAAGTACGTGCAGAAGGTCGCAATAATTTTCGATAATTTTCTAAGGGGATCGCTAATTCGTCATACGTGTGCGATAGAATTTACTTTGAGTATACTCGAGCGGTTTCGCGACCCCCCTGCCTGCGTACGGCGTACATATATAGGTATACCATCGCCGATTATGCACAATGCACTTGTTCAATTATTAATTTAGCTTTTACGAAAGCTGGCTGCTATACGAGAGTACACTGCAGTACACCATGCATAAAGCCACTGGATCTTCGACTTCGACACTAAATAGTAGGTGTATAGTAAATGATAAACTTGCTATAATAAACTAGTTTCGATCATATAATATATTGTATAATCCGTGAAGAACCTCCTATACGTTATAGGAATCGACGGTCTTTCTGTTGCAGGCAATCGAGAGCTTTGAAAATAGGGCG
The DNA here is from genome assembly GCA_900474305.1 of Cecidostiba fungosa. Classification (NCBI taxonomy): domain Eukaryota; kingdom Metazoa; phylum Arthropoda; class Insecta; order Hymenoptera; family Pteromalidae; genus Cecidostiba; species Cecidostiba fungosa. The sequence continues at coordinate 18,863 of UCOJ01001629.1, forward strand.
CAATACGGATTAAACACGTGAGATCAAGGTAACTTTATTAATGGGAAGTGCCTTTAATACGATACGAGAAACTTTTGCTACAGCGAGCAATCGACTACCGCGCAAGCTGCTCTCATCCTATATTTATTTATTAGGCTTTCAATTTTATAGTACAGAAATAAAAATGAAATTTCATTTATATACAAACATAATACCACACAAAAAATACTTGGTCGAGACGTTGAATAACTATTCTGTATATTGCATAGTAATATTACGTTCAGACATACTAACTACAACGTTTTCAATATACTTGTAAAGTGCTCTTTAACTTAAATAATCACGGAAAAAAAAACTTTATGAACTTTCTGTAAAATAAAACTTTAAAAATAACGAAAATTCTGAATTAGTGAATTGAAATTGAATAAAAGTGTATTTTTATTATTGTATAAGCAATAAAAAGTCAGGATTTCGATAACTCGTGTTTTATTTTCAAAGATATACTACAGATGATTGTATGATTGCGAAGTTTATGTACTACATGATTAAAGCAAAATCTAATTTTCAAGGAACTGATACATCACTCATTTTGGCAGTACGATACTCCTGAAACGATAACGCAATAATTATTATTGTCTCGTAAAATTAAAGAATGTTATAAAAAGCAGTTAGAAATAAATGTTGAGTCTATGCATTTACCTGTTGTCACCGAGGTTATCCAATCAACAAACGAGCCAACTCTTGTGTTTACTGCGGGCTCATTACTTGCGCAAAAACTGCCGTAACTGATAATGCCGATGAGCACAAGCCTTCGAGTTGTTGGATTTTGCCACAGAACGGGACCGCCACTATCAAACTGCAAATTAAAATTATCGATTGTGACTTACTACGTCAAATTTCAAAATGCTCATAGTTAATGAGTACGTTAAAAACTGTAACATGTACATAATACTCAACAAAGTATCTACCTGACAAGCGTCCATTCCTTCGGCATATGTACATATTTGCCTGTACTCGAGATTCTGGAAGTAGTTCTTGCAGGACAAAAAGTTCGTCACGCTTAGTCTGACCTGTTGTAGAGTATTCGACGGCGCACCAGCGAATTCGGTAGTTCCCCAACCTGCAAGTAAATCCATTTAAAAAAGTCGAATAAATTACTATTAATTGTAACCTTAATTGATTCGATCGTACAATAAATCAAAATTATAGGGGATGCAGTCAGCTACAGTGTGACTGCCGCATGTGGGATACTTGACCTACATTAATTTGTAGTCACCTGCTTTTAAAACTTTTCAAGGTCATTCAAAAGTCTATAATATTAGTAAAACGTACCTAGTACATGGACGAATGCACCTCCAAAGCTGTCCATATAATGCTGGAACGGCAGACAAGCTGGACCAACTTCATTCGTGTAAGTGATTGTACCAGCGATTGTAATGACAGCTATATCGTAATCCTTTTTGTTCGAAACATACGAGGGGTGTATTACGTAATTAGCGACCCGGTACAATTTCGTTGCATTTGTCTCTGCGCCTGTTGAGAAAAATAAGAAAGAAAATCAAAATAAGACTTTCGCAACTACTACGCGTAATAATCTATTAGAGTAGAAATGATTACCGGTGGTCAGGTCGTGATCTCCAATGAGAACTCCCAATTCATTTACCGTAAGCTTATTCAGACAGTGGGCAGCCGTAAGAATGTGTCTGGGCGATATGATTGTACCACCGCAATAGACTTGCTGGATGGGAATGTTGATGATTCCCGCCATCATGGGATACTCATTGACGCCAGTTTCTCGACCACCTACTATTTTAGTCTGTAAAAGCCAAGCACGATATGTTATAGTATGATCGCTCGAAGCTGACCGTTTATTCGCCCCACTTTAAGCAAATTTTGAAAACGCTCCATGATGAGAGTGAAAATAAATTAAATTCAATAATTATAGTACATTTTCCAAATATTGATTCAAATATTTTTCACGGAAGAAATCGGTCAATACCTTTCTTGATATTCGCTGCGGAAAAATTGAGAAATTATTTATACGGAAACGTAAGCATCATGATCCTTCTCTCTCTCTCTCTCTCTTCGACTATCAATCCTGACTGGAAAGTTTGTGAGCGATTGCGTAATTTTATATGTATACGACAAGTATTGAGAATGCAAATTACTTCTTTTGAAAGAAACAATTTTCTGTAACGATGAATAGCGCTCATATTATGAAGCAGTCATTTATCATATTATCTTTGCAAAGCGACAAGCACAATAACACTCTCAAATAGCGATCATGTTGGATTAAATTTCATGAACCCCTAAGCTGAAGAGTAGTAATAAATATTTTTCAAATTTCGAAAGCTTAAATTCGGATGCTCCACACACAGTGTATGTAATTCCCATAATATTTCTAAATGCAATTTGCCAACAATACCTTTCCAATTTTTCGATTAAAAAAATTTGTTTAATTTCTCTTACTATAGAGCTATATGTACTTATTATATTTTTAACTGATAGCAATTTAGTTGAGTAACTTTGAAATTTTGTATAATATAACTTCCATTTCTTTTAGGATTGACATCCGAATCGACCCAGATCAGGCCTACAGTTTCCGAATAAATAATACCTACAAGAAATGCAAAGTTTTTAACAATATATGTATCTTTTCACATAAGAATATAAGTAAAAAGTTATAACTGTCCAATATGTCCTTATAGGTAATCCAGCTAAATATTTCAAAGACTGCTCTTTAGCATTTTAGTACCTAATATGCAGTGTAAAAAATTATTTTGTCAAAAAATCTTACCGGTTTCTTCCATCCGCATCTGCATTCCTCCTCTTCGATAGCTTCGAAATAGCACCTGAATGTACCTCCTCTTGAATTGGGCGCACTTGTCAGCGTGATGATCATCTCTTTACCAGTCGAATCCTTACTGAAGACGCCATTGCCGCAATATCTACGTGGTCCCGATATGGGGTCCGTATACACATTGAACGTATCGGCCTCGCAATTTGGACTCTGATGGAATAATTTTTGTCAAAAAACAAATGCATTAATTGATTGTACAGTATCAATGCCGCATAAAAGAATACAACACGGTCTTCCAATATATTGCGTATACGCGAAAAGTACCCTGTGACACAATTTTCTATGCAAATCAAACTTCTTTATCAGAATTCAAAATGACAGAGAAGAGAAGAAGAAGTACAGCAAAATGAGCTTCAATAATTATAAAAAAAATATTAAAAATGGATACTTGGGTAAGTTATCTACAACACCGTAAAATCATAAAGATCTCGATTTAAAAAAATCTTTATAACCTTTCAAGGTTCAAATTAAAGCTTTTTTCTTCTACTTTCATTTTCAAAGTTTACATTAAATATCCGTTTATTGATTGGCTATATGTGTGGCAATCGAAAAGGTCAGAAACGTTTAACGTAAAATTTTAAAATGAAAATAGAAGAAAAGAGCTTTAATGTAAGCCCTGATGGATCTCCTTAAATCTTATAGACGTGTATGCTCTGAAAAAGCTGTGCAGTATACGCGAAAGGATGTGCATATTATAACAAATTTTAAGGCGAATACTAACTAAATTTATTCTTCGTTACTACGAGATATACAAAATTAAACAGAAACTTTATTAAGTAGGTTACGATAAAAAAAATCACAAAACTCACCATTGGGATGTTGAACTCATTGCAGGTAATTCTTACTCGGGTGTCGCTAGTGGCATGCCAGCGACAAGAGCGAGATGCCGTGTAGTTGTTTGGATAATTTGGGTTAGTTATGTAGTAGGTTTTGCCGAGCTCCAGTTTCTGCAGAAAGTCGCAGTTGGCGTCGATGGCATCGGACACTTCGAAGCTGAGCAGCAGCAGCAACAGGCCGAACAAGCACCAGACCTCTGAAAACGTTTGGTCAGCTCGATCAGTTAATTGAATGTATCTATAATTCTCAACGCGGGTGTACAACAAAAAGCAAGGTCGCTGAGAAAAATTTCAAACTTTGAATTCTAATTTTGGAATTTCAAATTTCTTACTCAGAGACATGTTGACGATAACCATGGCATATCAGGAGCGTTTCAAAAAAGAATGTCCCGATTAGACAATGTTTCGGCGGTTTTTATTCACGGTTGCGAAACGGCGGATTAAAAACGGAAAAAAGACAGACAAAATACCTGACTTTTGTAGGAAACACGTGAAATCCACCTGGTAAAAGGTCTTATCTTATACGCTCATGACCTCCACGATTTACAGTGGATTTACGACAATGAAAAGTAAATACGTCGCTCGCGATGTTTTCGGCAATACGATATGTATATCGCACACGCGCGCACGTCTGGCGAGTAATAAGTCTGCGACCGAAAAGAAAAATAATAATATGAAATTGTAAATTCAGACTGTTTTACGTGGAAAAATGAGGTAATTTTTTCAGGGTCATCATTCGCGCGAATTTGGCTAAGGCTCGACGAGATTTTATTCTCTGATAAGAGGCAGATATATATACTCACGCGCCATGGCTATAGGGGAAAACTTGACGTGTGTACGTACACCCACTCGGCAGCGTCACTTTTCAACACTTGCGTACTAAATCGCACGCTTAATTTTACAACACCTATATAAATGACTCCCGACTCGGTATATTTTACTGATAACACCGCGCATAAAATACAAGATAACCCCTCTACCTGTGAGTTTCGTCGTTTTCAGGAATATCGCGAATTCGCTAAATAAAAAAATTTTCTTTCTGATTGCACTAGGATATAACTGTATACATATTCTTCAAAGGAAAAATATATAATCATCGGTTTCTCGACATCGCTTAGTATATATATATAGTTCAATATTTTAATAGCAAATAATTTTAAAGCACTGATGTATGTTTGTCATCTGTGGAGTACGTAGTATATGCTATTAGGTATGTACCCAAGTGCATATACAATAAAGCCAATTGCTATAATATGCAATGTTTTTCAATCCGCGTGCAAACTTTCTTACTAAGAATATAATATGCATATTATATGCCCTGTTAAAATATTATTTTTCGCTCTTAAACTCGTCCACTCCGTATTCTATAATACAAAAGTATTGTAGAATATGAATTTCTTTAGTTTGTAAAAAAAATTTTGTATGATAATTAAAAAATTAACATTCAGCTGATAGGAGAATTTTTAAGTCATTGACAATTATTTCCGTCACGAAATATCTTGAATTTGTCCTAAGTGCGACGTTATAATAATCATAATTATATAAATTATTTTTGCAATAATATAATGAGTCGATCTAAAATTTGAAAAAAAACTTTTGTTTACGGTTTTGCGTGTGGGATTGCGGGAAAGTAGATTTCCCTCCCGTGTACGGTGGCAAGTTACACGAAACGAGAATCTTTTTCTCGAACCCACCCGAAAAAATGTAAACAAACCATTCCTGCACGCTAATAGAATTCATTTACCGCACGCTTATTAGCGTACCGGAAAAGGGCACTTTGCGCACGCCATTTGGAAAAAAATGTATATAATTATGTTATATTCATCGCTCATCTGTATTAAATAAACGACCAATTTCGTGTGTTCGTCATGCAAGAAAAACATCAGATTTCGCGCTAGAAGTGCGAAAAACGTCCCATTTCGGATTTTCTTAAAAACACCAAATTTTACGGTTTCATTTTTGTTATAGAAATTAGGTTAAGAATATATTATTTCTCGTTAGAAAAAAAATGTTTCTAAGGAAAACACATTATTATTTTAACAGAGGTATCACTTCGGTAATCAAATTTTGTTTATTTAATTCATATTTCTGCATACATGCTGTGCACATCCAAGACCGATTGAAAACAACTTGGGGTCTAGAAGTTGAAAATTTGTTTTGACCTACCAGATCACATTTTTTCAGTTCCTTGGATTATTTGGAGCAAGAAAAACCAAACGTTCAGACCGTATCGTTTACCAAACCTTTTTACGGCTACCTTTATATAATATTACTTGAAAAAGGGGTTTTTATGATACGTACATGAAAAAGGCCATTTTCCATGCATGTAAAATGAATAGAAAATCGAGTTTTTCTTAGCAGCGGGAGAAAAAAATTTTCCTCCCAAGAGAGGAAAATTGTTTGAAAAAATTTTTCCTCACTCTGCAGCGGGAGAAAAATTTTTTTACTTACCTAGCGGCGGGAAGCGCCAATTTCCCGCCCGCTCAGCGCTACGCGGGCGGGAAT
>UCOJ01001630.1:0-25060 GCA_900474305.1 Cecidostiba fungosa
TATTAACCAACGGCGTTGGTGAACCGTTGGTCAATGCAAAGACGTAAACCATTTTGGTTGGGTTATTTTCTACCAGGTTAAAGGGGATAGATGTATGGATTCTTAAAATATACGAGATAATACATAAAAACTTTTCAATAAACTAAATGATTACCATCGTGTAAATTGAACAAAAGGTGTTTTTATTTGAAAAATATTGATCAGTATGAGACGTAAACCAATGATAGAAGTTCTGACAAATACCACTTTTCACTTGAGTATTATAAAGATTCGTATACGAATTTATTACAAAGTAGGTAAGTTCAGCCTAAAATAAAATTCAGTAAATGAAAACAGGCATCGTCGCTCAAAAGTCAATGGGCAAAGGCGTCCAATATTCCGCTCTCGCAATCCTGATGCAGCAGCAGCAGCAGTGAGGTTGCAGCGGTAGCAAACAATCAAAGTCCCCCATACTCTCGGGCTCAAACACACGGAACGAATTGCTATAACGCGTCGAGGCTGCATATGCCCATCCCCGCATGTATACATGTGCGAAAACTTTTCGTCGGATGCATCGCGTAATATACCTATACACAGCGTCACGCTACAGTAGATTAGAAACGGAAACGTTATTACGATCTCGGCTTCGCGCTAGTACTGCGCGGCTAGAGGGGGTATGTATACACCCGTGTACGAGCTGACTTACGTAAGCATATGCTGCGAACAGCGTAAATCTAGTTACGCGCTGCTCCACGTCAAACCTTTTTGCTACTCGGACGACGAGGGTTTTCTTCTTTTTTTTTACAAAGAAAGCTTGTTTTGAACTCGTTGAGGACTTTTGACAGATTCGAATTTTATATCCACTGATCAGAATTAATTCAATGAGATTAAGAAACATCATTTAATTCCACTCTCATCTGTATAAAATATTTGCATGAAGCTGCATATACTTGATTAAATACTGTTGATGAAACTAAAATCAACATCATTAAAGCAGTAAACAACGACTCCCTCGCGAACCGTATACACACCCAGCGTTTATCCTAAATTTTCTCCATCAAACTTCCTCTCCGTACCATCCGAAATTCATTCCAGTAGTACGCGATGCACATTCTCATCCGATTCAGGACATATAACTGTTGGCACTCAATGTTGGCCTCCGGATGCAGAGCTACAACGCCACACACTCCCATCAAGCTCACGTGTACGCCGCCCAAGGCTGTTCGCAACCGACGACGAACGTTATTAGTATTCAGTTTGTTTCGCGGCGACAGATGCAGTTAACCTCGGCATCTAGTTTCAGTGGCGCGCGCCTCAGCCCACAATGATATTTTGCAATTTCGAGGGCGTGGCAGTAGACAGTCTTCCTCGACGCTCTTACAGGCCGTCGTGGGTAGTAGGCGTCTCTTCCTTCGGTGCGGGATGAGAAAATTATCGATAAACTCGTTAGGTGAGCACGACGCGCTAATGCCCTCGACGCTCGTTTTCTGGACGCTGTAGCTTTTTTCCTTCGCTGATGGGGAGGAGAGCTTGTTCCTATGGTGGTTTATGAGATTATGAGACGGTCTCGTCGAAGAGTTTCAGGCTTTTACTGGCTTGATACGATGATTGATGAATTTGAAATTAATAAGGTGCAAAGTGGCATAGTTCGTGTATTGATTACTATGCGTTTTGATGTCAAGTTTTCGCTTTCGCAGACCACGACTTGTAACCACGATTCAATAAGTGCTTAATTTTAATACTATAAAATTTTAAAGCCACAAGAACACAGGTCTGTAGGAGGGATTAAATAAAATACGACTTTATTGAGCACTAAATGAATCCGATGCATGCACGTTTTTACGCGCAATATGAACGACATTTATTGATTGGATTCCGCATCAATTTTAATTAGAGCTAATACTTTTTAAATGATCCCGTACATGCGCCGTTTGATGTTCTGCAGTTAAATTTCGTATTATCCATGCATAACAGGCGGCTAACGAGCATCGATGCACTGGAGACGATATCTTTGTAGTGATACAAAAGCAGGATTTATATGTAAATCGAAACTCGGTCATAAAATTGCAAAACAATTGCGTCAAGAGGCAATCAATAAGTTTTGAACGCTCTTGAGGCCCGATCGCACTCAATCGAATATTCAACCCATTTAGCATGCATTCATTCGAATGACAATATTCCATATATCGGCTGAATCATTCCGAGGCATCATCCACAATTTAAAACTCTCACCAGTAGAGCACATCAGTGCAGTGCCAAACAAAGCGAGCGAGGGCAAAATCAGATAAAATCATCGTTTCTAGAACAACAGGCGCACTCTCGCGCGAAAAAAGTGAATTGCAAGTGAGAGTAGACCCCTATACACGGTTGGGTATGTAAGAGTGGAGCTAGATGGATTCCTCTTTGCGATTCATTAAAATGCGCGTAATCAGCGATATAGCGCTGAAAGACCGCTCAATAATTGATGGCATAACCGAGTCGGCGGATCCTCTACTCCCTCGCGCGTGAAAAATGCAAAATGGCTTTCGTGCTTATCGACTGAATCCCGTGGTAGTAGGGGAGGGGGGCTTGCGAGTGAAAAATGTGCGAGTAATCCTCCTGACGCCCGCATTGTGCGCCTGTGTACAATAAAATCAGGAATACGGCAAAATTAAACGATAATATTAATCTTGTCCGCTCTCAGTCTCTTTCTCTCTTTGGTATACGCAATCTACGAATGGATGTGCGATGTTATTTAGCGGCGGAGAAAAATTGCAATTTCGCCTCTCGCGCACGGAATAAAAGATTAAATTGATGGAGTGTAAATTTGAATTTAATGTTTGCGAAATGAAGTACGCGCGGGCTGCATGGGCTCGAATTTTAAACGGCCCGGATTCGTTTCGTCGACCATTTCGAGTTTGGGGGGCGCGCGCGCGCGCGAGTGTTTGAATAACAATGATGGAATCATTATATCTCGAGGCCGTTCGTTCTTGTTCACCAGTAATTTTCGCCTGGATTTTATTTGCCAAAGTGTAATCGGGATATTTTGATACAGTTATATGAAGAATATTAAAAATTTTCACTGTCGAATTAAGTTTATCAAAACAATTGATCTTCAGGTCTCGTTCGAACAAAATTAAACCCCCCTTGGACAGCTATCATTTCAAAGACAATCGGTGAGAAGTTTGCACATATAGTAGGTGAACGTCCGCGATATCCAGTCGAGCGGCAAAAAGCGCGGACGTCAGCAGCGTGAGCCACTGCACACTTTGTGTCGCAGAAGCCAAGCCTGTGTGGCGCGTGCAGTTCAGCGGCCGATCTAAATATTCCGCGGTCGGCCGTTAACGCGCCTGGCATTTCCATAATCCAAGAGCCGACGCGAAAGTCGATAGTTGCTGCTGAAATTGTCGGTTGAATTATACCGAGCTGATACTGTGCACATGTGAGATGCTTTTTATTTTTCAAGTATCTCTCGTGGTTTTAATCGCGTGTTAACGAGGCAGTTGTGGGTCTAGAATGTTGGGGGGTGATTGACCCACTCGTGATTTTCAGGTTTAATGAAGGAGTGTCACGTCAAGCTGAGGAGTCGCTTTTTTTTATACAGGTTTTCGAGAGAATGTTAAAGTTTTATGAATTCTCGTGGTGAGTTATTAAATAAAGCTGCGAGTAACCCGGTATTTACAGTGAAATGGTAATATTTGTAGAGTTTGATTTGGTGAAAAGTCCGAGCATACTGTGATGAAAAAAGTTATTATCGATTTCGTACGAGACTATGGTGAAGTAGATCAAGGATGAAAATAGTCAGACATGAAGAATAATTAATTTCAACGGATAATATGCACCCGTTTCTTTGATTAACATTAGAAGAAAATTGAAATATAAAGAAAACATTGAAATTAAAAAATGCGATACAAATAAGCGAAGATGACAGAGAGAAAAAGAACGAGAGCGCGCGCTATTAAAACCGGTGGCCATGCGCACAGCACAAAATTTCCGGCGTGACTGGTCGGCTGCCTTCCTTTTTGCCTTTCTTTTTTTGCCCTTTCGTGCGCTCGGCTTACATAAGACCTTGTCATTATTGCGCCTGACAATAGCATCGCTGTAACGATTGTTTTGTAGGATCGTCGTCGCTAAAGGCAAGTCTTCAGGGATGAAATGTTTAGAGTTCGTTACTGGCAAGACGATACGTTAATGTATTAAGTTGACAAAGACATGCCCGGGGAGGGTCCGTTAAATATGTATAGTTCAGACTTTTTGTAAAAAAAGAGTCCTGACGCTGCTAATGACTACAAGAACTACTACTGCATCGCCGAAGCTTGTCGTAAAATGATGAAACTTCACAGGATCATAAGTGAAAATCGCAGAAATTCTTTAATCTCTCGATAAACCAATGTATCAATGAAACCTCAGAAGATTAGAAATAAGCCACCCCCGAAAAACATTTCAACCACCCTCGTGTTTAATCCATCTAATTCCACCTAGCTCAATAATAATATGATTACGAACGGTTGTAATATCAGACATACACAGAAGCAAATCTCTTTTATATATATAAGCTCGGACCCGTATTCGCCCATGCCGCGCACGTGCGTGCGTGTATGCGTGCATATACCGTTGCTACTGCTACTAAGCGTTGAGGAGCCTCTGCATACTGCGGAACTATGCTCTACGCCCTTCGTAATCTCGAAGCTACCAGCTACTGCAGCTACAGTAGCGCCACCCCCTCTTTACAGGAGATGTCATCAGTATATATGTGGGTAGGCAGGCGCGCATTCCGTGGGATTCCCGCTGTCGACGATGTGGAGGCATTACGCTATTACGTTATTATGTGTGGCGCTACGGCCTCTCGTCTAGAGCCCTCAAAGGCCGCCGACGTCGCGCCAGCACCGCACTGCACGTGTGCACATGTACCTACGCATGTATGAAGTGTACAAAGTGAGGCCAGGCGACTGGGAAATAGGTGCGAATACTACATAGAGGAGGATGACTGAGAGAGATGTTGAGAGTCTGCGGATGGTTCAATGGCTAGATTTACAGCTAAGTATGGGATATGCGTATGGAGCTGAAGTTAGCAAGGTCCACGAGAAACTTTAGTTTCACACGGATGAACTCGTTTAAAACTATGCGATTTATAATTTTTATTGCACGTCTACTAGTTTTGTAAAACCTTCGTGCTTCTGTTATAACTGAAAATTAAACTTGTAGATCGAGCTGAGAGTGAAGCATCCAATAAAAAATGTTGAAATTCTCCTAAACTCAAAGACCATCTTAATATACGCTCATCCAAGTACTCGCTCACAAAATTAATCTCCCCAAGCTCTCGTTCTTGTGCTTTGTCCTCGAGAATGCTCGTTCCAAAAAAGCGCTTTCGCCTTAAGAAAGCCCCTGCAACACATAGAAGCAACAACGTCGTCGTCGAGAAAACGAGTTACAGCATCGGTCCAAAGGAAGCGAGCGCGCGCGTCACACACGCAAAACAAGTACAAGCACCGTTGCGGAGAAACGCTACAAATACACGCAGAGAGACAGGGTTCGCAGGTATAGTCGTACTGCATGAAAGTACGTAATCCGATTAGAATATCGCTGTCTCTGTTCTGGGCACAGACCTACGCTTCACCTGGCTCACTCGCTTGCTCTTTGTGAGTCGGGTGCGCACGCGCGCGCGAGAAAATCTAATTAATTTTCCACATCAATTTTCCAGATGGGATAAAACTCAAAGCTGCCCCCCTCCGCCGTGGAAACTGAAAAACTTTCTGCCGCTTTGCCACGTGGAGAGCGAGTGACTGAGAGAGAGAGCGCTAATTTCATTTGCCGGCTTTGATGACAGGTTAAAGAGGAAGCAAGATTATGTGTACTCCTTGAAGGGTTGTGCATAGTTTTCTACGATAATGAAGAGAGCTATGTTGTTAGATTCGAGACTGTCATCTAGAACAAGGTAACAAAAGGCGACTCTTGTGCAACTGACATGGAAATAGGGTTGCTTGATCAAGAATGCGTAAAGGGATTTCGCAGTATGAGGCTGCAGTAAAGTCGTTGCGTCGCGAGTCGGTGCTTCCACAGTTCCGGTCAAATACTAATTAACCCGTTTAAGCGTATACTTAATGAGCGTTTGTATTGAATTGACTTATTGAAGCTGGTGAAAAATTAGAATGTCTTCTCGCGTTTCTTAGAACGATAAGTCAAAATAATAATCGTATTTGAGATTCTCTAAAGACTCGTTCGCTTTTAACGAGAATTACGCCTGGTAATTTTGTGAATATTATTCCCTGGTAGAAATGCTTACCAACGGTTAGTAAACTGTTGGTTACGATGCCTTTTTTATTTATTTATCATACCGTTAAAATTAATAGGCGCCGACGCGTGAAACTTGCTAATGATGGTTTGTTATAAAGAACGCCTGAATTCCAATCGCGAGAAATCTTTATGAATCCAATTTATACGGGCTCTTATGGAATCGGTTATTGAATTTTTCTGCAGCAGGAACACAATGACCAGGTAACAAAATACCGATATAATTGGACAGATATGTGAAACTCTCGGTCCGGAAAGTCTTATATTGGAAAAGAAATCGCGGAGACTTTTATTTAATACAATATCCCTCGCGGCATCGACTAAAGCTGTCATCTTTAAAACGATTTATTACAAGCAGAGCAATAAACTTCGTAAGCAGACTTATTAGCCGTCAGTCGTGGAAATAAACTAATAAACCGCGAGAATTTAAATCAGTTAGCGCATTAAAACAAAACGGAAGGGACGATGACCGATATTCCGGATCAATTCCTTTTCTACTCGTAAACTCGAATCAGAAGATGCGCAAGCGAACAAGTCAGTCACAGTGAACGGAATCAATTATCCTTTTATGGCTCGAAGAAAGATATACACGCGTTTTACGAGCGCACCACGCCACACACGCGGAAGCATAACAACCCCGGGGGGTCACCGCGCTCAATTCGTCCGATGCATCGGCTTTAATCGTGCGCATTCTCTGCCGAAGATCTTGGGAGCGTAAAAGTGACATAAAACTGGCGCGGCTTTCTCTTTCTCTCTTTCTCTCTATATATGCCAAGCGAAACGCTTTCCACATGGAAGGAGATACCGAGAGGCCTGACGTGATCGCATAATTAAATGAGGCAGGCGCGTAGCTCTCGTCGATGCACAGAGCGAGAAAGTCAAGAGAGACGACGTCGAGAGGGTGGAATAGAAAAGCCGGGGGTGCACGTAATGGCTGTGCGAGAGAAGATTGATTGGTCGGGATCGATTGAATGAATTATTGCTTTATGGTTTGCCTTTTTCCAGCGCGGAAAAGAGGATGCATGAGATGTGTACAGCGCATGCAGATGGGGCTTGATATAAAGCGATTTTTTCCGCTGAATCGTTCGTTTAAGATATATATTCAGGTCAGGGATATCTTTGTTTAGTTCTTTATTTGCAAATGATATAAAGCTTGAAAATCGAAGCTCTTATGGCTCTCTTTTTTTAGCCTGCATTGATCAGTAAAACATGGAACTTGGAATAAGTACTTTATATTAACACTCGACTTTTTTGTTCTTCAACCACATCTTTTTTTATCAGCACAGCTTTGCCATTATCAATTTCGATTTATTTCCCTTTTTAGCACGCGAGAAGTCAACCAGTTGGATAATGACCGCGTAATTAAAGTCCTACAGGCACTGATGATTAATTCTGCAAGGGAAATGAATAAAATAAATCTTTCATAGAATGTTTCACGTTTCTTTTATAATACAAGGATTACAGCATCGTCGAAACATAACCAAGGTAATTTAGAAGTAGCAAGAATTATATTTCTACACACAAATCACCAGCATCCAGATAAAAAAAAATGCAGCCTGTGAAAAAAGGCACAAACATCGTAAATCTACGGAAAGACCTTTGCAAAATAGCGGGTATGCGCCTCGACAAAAACGCAACAGTGCCTCGCTACTTCCACGAGACTCGCAAAAAACAATCTCGGCTGGGAAATTCAATGTGAAATCCCGCAGCTCGCGCAGTAGAGCGCAGAAAACAGCCCCCGCCGGAGCAGCAGCACACGCCAGGGAAATTGGGTCGTCGCGTGATCGCTGTTGCCCTTTCTCGCAGCGGTGTCAATGACTGGCGTTCGCGCGAATATGCGTTTCGCTGTGTAAACGCTGGTGCACGCGTATTTAGGAGTATACGTGAAGTCGATGGGATGGGATGGCTTTGAAACTTGTTCCTCAGAGAGCGACATGGACGCGTTTTAAGCTTTGGAATTTTACACAAGTTTTATAAAAATTTCACGAGTTTACATCTAGATTTTGGTACTAATTGTTGCATCAGTGAGACCCACGATTTTCCTCTCGTGAAGTTGTTATTTCCTCTTTTATTTTGATTCAACTTTTCCTCCGTAACGTTGACCTGACGTGAATGCTTAATTTTCAATTTCAGCGAATAAATAGACGCCACGCATACCGAGTGTAATTTAATTAACTCCTATTTTTAAAGCGAAACGAAATATTTCAGAATGCAATTAAGCTAATACACAAATGCTTTCAAGTACACGAGCAACAGCAGCAGCAGCAGCGAAATTTCGTTCGTCTCCATAAAGAGAGAAACGTACTTCATAATGGTATTCGGCCACACACAGAAGGCTCGCGCGGAAGCTCGGTATTTTCTCTCCGCGTAAGCGAGTTAGCTGGGCCGGAGACGCGCAACCAAGCCTTCTGTGTGTGTGTTTCCCCTCAGCTAGCTGCTGTCGCGGTCGAGGCGCGTGCATCGCGTGTAATTACACTGGATTTACTGGCGCGACGATTCTGAGAGAGGCCTTTCTCGCGGCCTAGTTGTATTATTCGCTTCTGCTGCTGTTGTTTTTTCTCCTGTGGTCGGCTGTTGTTATTGCTGTTGTTGTTCCTTTGCGATATATGCGTATATCGTGCGGTTTTTGAGACCTTACGTTACTGTGGAACTGCTTTATTGGAGAGCATAAACTTGAAGAAATTTCTGTATGTTTCTTTTTATTGTATACGAAGGTTATACGTATAATGAAGTCCGCTTTTCTTCCGAGAAAAAAAGTAACCTATAGTCAATAAAGATTCACGAATGGGCTCAGACAAAGCCCCGCAGACGAATAATTTTCAATAAATACGTCGAAAGTGTTTGTGTATTATCAGAAATAGCTCGAAAATGTTTGGACCTTTTCTGCAGTTTATGGGATATAATACTTTCTGCTGAGCTGGCTTCATTATGTCTATTGCCTTGGCAGGGCTCCCAGCTATATTCCGAAGCGGCAGCTGCTCGCCGATAGAAAAATCTAATTTGTTACCACGTTCCGAACTTTCTCAGATATATCGATGAATATGCGATGTTGACGATAAATCGATTATTCTGTTTACAAAATATTCTTCTGCATTACGTAATTGTATTATGGAATTGAAGATGAAAAGATAAAAAATATGGATATCCTATTTCATATATAGTCTCGTATATAGTCCCGAGACATTTGAAATAAACAACAGAAACTGCAGGTATCGGAAAGTTACAAAACAGGAATTAGAAGCCAATTTTATCGTTGGACCACCAGGGGCTCACGGTCTGAATCGTTGGTCTCAACGAAGACTAGCACAACTAAAAAAAAGACCTATTTTAATTTGCCACTGTTAATGAGCCAGATGAAAGTAAATTAATTCAGGACCTGATAAACTTAATCTATACGAATTATACTTACTCTTGCAAGTACTTGTCTTCGTTGGGACCGACGAAATGTGCGCGCAAATAAAAATATAGTTTTTGATTAAAATATTCGTTCCTCTCCGTTTTCAGTAAACATTGTTAGTGACCATAACCTTTAAATTTATAGTTTTGGAAGGTTCCGAAAGCAATTTTCTATTGGTAATTTCAGAACGTTCTAAAATACCCAGATACTACCGAGATAAAACGCAACACACCTCTGTACAATGCTAAGATTTATAAACAATTAAGAATAATTTTTTACTGTCTATTTCATTGTCTGAATTGACCCTAAAGTATTGAAAATCGATTAACAAAAAGTAACAAACTTAAAACTAAATCTATGGAGCTCTATGCGGTGTGAAGATTTTTATTTTGGAGAGTACTAAAAGTATGTGCGTGAATAACTCTCGGAGTAATTCTCGTGTAGCGTCAAAGATTTCAAACCACACCGAAACGGCGGTGGGAGAGGGTCCATGTTTTTTACACTATTCAACTGCTCTCCCAGTTTTAGTCGAAAAATTCTGCCAAAACTGGGAGAGCAGTTCTTCTCTATGAGGAGTTATTCATAAGAACGAAACCAAATTTGAAATAAACAAACAACCCGGTCGACACAAAAAAATACAATCCTACAAAAAAAAAAAATGTTATCCATACAAGACGATAACGACCCGCAGCAGCCAGCACTCGGGAATAAAAGTCAATCTTCGGTCGGGCGTCGCCGGCGTTATAAGCCAGAGGGGCATTAAGATGGTCTTTACGCTTTAACAAGGCTCTCGGAACCCGACGTCACGTAGCCCCCGGCGATTTCTACGTGTTATAACGACGGCTCGCGAAGATACGCACCTCCCCCCTCCCTGACGAGCGATTTAGCCGCATTTTTAGCACGGCCACCCCAACCCCCATTGTCGCTCTAAACTTTTTTCATAAAGTTCGACGGAGCACCGATTACGGGACGGAGGGAGATAAAATCGGCTTCGAAGCGATAAACTGCGATTTTAACGAAGTGCTCGGAACGAGGGCTAAGCTGAACGAGGGAAGCCACGGCGATTCTCCGGGGATGCGTTGTTTGTGGCTGTTATCTTGTGAGAATGATTTGTCGAAAGTTTTTTTTGCTCACTGCTGGGTGTTTAATCTCGCGGTATATCTTGATTTTGGGGGAGTATAATTGTTACGGATGTATGGCACATTGATACAGAGATGAGCTATTGTTTAGAGTATTTATCAATTGCCAATGAATATTGTATTTTAAATTGGAATCAATTATATGTATTGGCAATAAAACAATAATTATACTATCGTATAATTTTAGATTGTAAACATTTCACTACGTTTATATTTTCATCTCGTTTATTTGCAAAGACTTCGTGCTCCATTAGCGACAAAATGATACAAAGAGCTAACCAAGCAAAATAAAGCTACTACACATTAATCACTGTTTCCTTTTACTCTAATTTTCTTCCAGCGAGCAACGAAAGAAAGGAGAGAGACAACCTTTTGTATCACGTTACACATGGGCAAACACAAAGACTCCGCAAAGAGTATTCTCGGAATTATGAGCCAGTGAATCGAAATTAACATCAACCCGTCAGAATGCATCGGATTAGCTCACACGGGTGAGCGAAAGCTCAGGGTCGTAGGCGCAATAATTTTTTATTAACACCGACGCCAAATTGACGTCAACTCGTCAGATCTCGCTTAAGGTTTTCCCACCTGTTCTGCTGAACAATACACGACCGAACATAAATGGAAGCCTACAAGCATACGAGATATATAACACGACAACAAGAGCAAAAATGAAAGAGGCGTCGCAGAAAACTCTCCCCATTTTCCCGGAAAAGAAACAAGGATTTATCGCAGCATCTTGAATTAACGACTCTCCATTATACACGTGGTTTTTTTTTCTCTTCTAGTACTGCAACACTCCTTTTTTTGTCGTAATTCGCGGCGCCGTGAATTCGTTACCACCTCTCGGTGATTCCCCTTTTTACAACGCGTCGGCGCTAAATCACGAGCGTTATTGAAGGCGGGCCGTGTCTTGTGATTACGCGGACAAGCGTGCGCAAACTCGAATTCGCCAGGCGGGCGAATGATTTAAGAGATTTTCGGCTGGCTAATTTCACGTAATGGCCGGCTCCGTGCGGGAACGTTACTCCAGTGACGGCTTAAAAGGCTTTCTCGGCTGATTGCGTTTTTCTTGTTTCCCGGAAGAAAGGGAGAAAGCGAGTTCTGACAGATTGAGGCGCTGCAGTTTTATTAGCTCCAAGCAGAGGCAAATTGAGATTTAAAACTGGCACCCTACTAATACCTGCCAACGATATACGCGAGAACGTGTAAGAAATTTTATCTCTATGACGATAAAACTCTCGCAGGATAATTTTTATTATCGATCGAATCTATATAAACAATGCGGTCGCATTGAGCTACTTACTAAAAATAGCATAAAAACCTTGAATCGTACGGATATAAATCTCTCTCTCTCTCTCTAGCTGCCTATAAGAAAAGCACTCGAAATGATATTACAGTAAGCGGCAGCAGCGGCACAAGGGCGTGAGAAATTAGCAAACTCTCAACTAGTCGGAAACAGAGGCAGCGAATAATTTATGCCCTTATACCGAGCGAATTAAATCGCACCGCAAGGCTCGAGTGTTGCTGCCTTCTCCCCGCCTCCCTCATTAAAAACTCATCGAGCGCGGAGAACTCGCGAGCGCGCAGACCTTCGATGCGGATGTGTATACGCGGGTATTTGCGCATTAGCGCACTCGCGTGTGCGCACTTGTCTATACGGCGCTCGAGAGCTAGTGTACACAAGAGCAACTTTTCCGATTCTTAAGAAAGTTTAGCGCGCGAGGTGACGCGTACTAGTAACACGATTTTCATTGGCTCATTCAACTATAGTTGTTGGAAAGTTGACGTTAGGATGTTTTTTTTTTGGAAGACTACATCTTTTATATTTTAAGATGTCTAATTTCCTTGTATATTCTAGTGAAAATTCTTTGAAAGAAAAACGAGATTATTTGAAATTTATCTGCATGATGTAATATCTTATAACCTGCAACAAAGGTGAATGTATACAACACGTGGTTACACATGATTATATTTTGATAATCGATTAAGTGAGCGTCTGTTTGTATGTGTGTTTATGTTTACGTGTGGGTATTACATGTTATCAGAGCATCCGTATGTCTATGTTTATATCCACCCAGATGTACGTATAAGTTCATATTACGAGACTGTGTATACATACACACATGACTACTACACACCTGACTACTCCCTTCATGCAGATATCACGGAGAGAAATATATGATTAAATATTACTATAAATTCTACTAATCGGGGGACAAACTCGACTTATAATGCAAATTAAATATATATGAAAATTTACTATATATCCATCAAATATTGCTATGTAGTATAGTAAACCTTGTATTTCGTTCTGACGAGCTGTTCTCTGTCGATAAAAAGTTATCGACGGAGCGAAGCAGCAAGCACTTACAGTCGCTAGGGACTAACTCGTGAACTCTATTCGCAAGTGATGAAAAATTGTTCGATTAGTATACAAGAGATTTTCAGATCAGTGCATATATAAATAGAAATCCCATTGTAGCGATGCGATGTTAGGTGCAATATATGTAATTAGCTTGCGATGAATGTAAATTAGATCCTTACGAATTAATCTGCGCAATGACATCTTAAACTGCGAATGAACTTCAACAGCCAATCTATCAATGCAAATAAGAGTGTTAACCACCAACGGGCGTCAAAATGAAGATTCAAAATTGTTTTTAAAAAAAGATAGCCTCCATAATCTAATATAAAGTTTAGTAAAATTCTGATATGCAGTATAGTAAAAATTCATAATATGAAATTTTACTATAGCATATACTAAAATTTAATTTAAGTCGAGTTTGTCTCCCCGTTAGTATACAGTATAGCAATTTTTTATGAAAATTGTAGGAATATTTAATGATATATTTGTATCCGTGTAACAATCGACTAAAATGTACGAAAGTTCGTCGTATCTGTCCTTTATCGATTACCCAACAACCTTATTCATGAGATATCAAAATTTTACCTATATTAAACCGATAAAAAACACTGGTAAAAAATCGCGAGGTATCAAGCACAGATCTTACCCCGACAGTCCGTGATAAAAGCAAACGTCCTCATAAATAACGGATGACTCGATTAGTTTGTGTTGCCGATGCACGCAAGAGTCTTCCTTTCGTGTCTTACTGTTCTTTTTTTTTCTCGATTCAAAACTCACGCGCCACCAAGAAGGTTCGAGTGACAGACTCGGCAAATCAACGTCAATTCCAATTACGATTGTCGGGGGTCGGTGGCTCTCGAGCGAAAACTCCGACCACTGAATTATGAAGTGGCGCCGCACTAGCGCCGGGGAAATTGGCCTACTTATGCGCGGATGGCTCGTTACTTATGTACGCATGCGCGACCGTTTCTTTCAGCCGCGCGTGTATTGCGCCCCTCTATCAGGCGTACAATCGTGGAATGGTAAGCCAATGCGTTTGGGCTGGGACGTTGAAAAATTGACAGCAATCTCGGTCGGTGCTGTTGAATGATTTAAAAGTATTCGGACGAGTATGGGGATGTGGTTTAGTGGTGTTTGTTTTTATTGGCAATTTTATCAAGTTGCTCGACGTGAGAATTCTTTGCCGAGAAGTATGTGAAACATTCGTCGACTATTGCGGACGATTGAAGACAAGGAGAACAGAGAAGAAGTAGTCCAATCGTTGTTTACTTGACTGAATAAAAAAAAAGAAACGATTGAATCACGATAGAAAAACATTAAATGAATGACGTTCATCAGTTTTTAGATCTGTATCTTACGGACTTCATATACCTGTTATTAAAAAAGTAGGAAGCCTTTAATCAAGCTTCCCCAAACAAGACGAACACTCGTAAACAAATTCCCTTCCCTACTTCCACGATCCTCTCGATAACACTGCATCGTTACCCCACAAAAGCTACCTCGGAAAACGAGAGAGAGAGAGAAAAAAGGAAAAAGAAAATACCCGCTGTACACAAATAAAAAGCGCGCTCGCGCGAGTAGGATACGCTTGACTAATGGACGCATTCAGGTGGGATCAAAGCCGAACAAAGAGCGGCTAAGGAGAGAAGGAGGTAGAGTAGATGGAAAAAGAAAGAGAGAAAAAGAGAAGAAGAAAAAAAGGAGGAGGCGCGGGCGCGCGCGCGCAAAGGTCGCCCTATGGCCATATAACAAATAACGCGACGATGAATCAGCTGCCGCGTGCGCCTTATCCGCGTAGTCTCCCCCGAGTAGGGCGAATTAGGGTCTCGAGCGAGTGAAAAGATGGAAGAAGAAAGTACAAGGAGGTGGAAAAACGTGCCACAGGCAACTGTACATTCTTAAGCTCGAGATCCAAGGACGCTGGTGCTAATCACACCAGCGGCGATATATTTTTGTCGCTGGCTCGAGTAACTCGTTTTATATAAGCCGTGGCTCCAAGGATAAGTGGAGCGACGATTTTCTTTGTTGCTCTCCGAGCGTTCTTTGCTGCATAGAGTTCAGCGTTTTGCGATTTTCAGTTAATCATCCTATTCTTAGTTGAACAGTTGCTACTTAAATGCTTATTCTTTGGTACACATACATATGTTATCTGGCACCTGAGAGATGCAACAAAATGATACTCGGACTCTTATTCAGGATCACTTAAGTGCATACATGAATTCGTCAATGCTTTACTTTTGCGACGTTACTGCAAATGCACATCACGACATATCACGGACTGTTTGCTAACTATCTGATTGTTCTGAGGTCAAAGTTTAAACTGTCTCCGAACAAAGCATTTACCACTCTAATTAGGCAATCGATAGTTTTCTTACTTGTCAGATATGAAATGAGTCACAGCGCATCATCCAGAAGACTTTTAGACATGAATTGGGAATTGCATTCTTAATAAATTGTTTTCTTAATGAGTCAAGTACAGATTAAATAAGTCAAATTTTATTAGGAGTAATGTAAATGAATATGGTTTCAATATATAATACAAACACCGGATCTCCTTATTTGGATGATCATATAAGTAAAAGACAAACTGTTACGTGTTTCCGACTTTTTTTTTGTTCCTTTCTCATCTGTTGTTTTCTATGACCAACATTCAAAGACAAAACTACGGGTCGATCATTGTCGATTTTTCTCCCGAGGGCATTTATGACCTAAATTTTGCACCGTAGGTGAGTCAAAAACAGTTGAGAAGTCGGTTGAAAATTAATTCTGTTGCTGCTAATATAAGATTACATATTTTCAACATTTAATATTCTTTTCTAGACGTCATAATTTACTGACCCAGATTTTAAAGATTAAACATCACTAAATATATTCAAGTATAGTAAAGTTGACCTGGTAGAAACTTATTTCTACACTCGGCCTCTATTTGAAAGGCTCTGAGCTGAAAAAACTTTGAATCAACCCAGAAGTATCTAGCTGTTAAATCCTTTTAATAAAAAGACTCTAAAATATATTTAAAATTTTGTCTTACGTCAAAACAAAAAGATGATGTCTACTTTTACACCGAAACTAATAAAGGAAAAAATGTAGAGTTGTTTTATTTCTACCTTTAAAGTTTTACAAGTCTTAACAAGCCCGGAAACTGTCTACGTAAGTTCAAAAGTAGATAGACTCTGAAATTGGTAATACCTACGAAAGTTTGAAGATTAACATTCTCACTTTCTTATAATGAAGTGAACGGGGATTTAAAATTACTTATCAAAAACTTGTTGGTTTACAACATCTTACAGTCTCCAGTTGATCTTGTAATATAAACAAACACCAGAACTACTAGAAGCGAACTGAACTCTATTTTAAAAAACTTTAAATAATCTTATCCAATATCACCTTTCACGAGGAAGCTCTTTCAGGGATTTTAAGACACGCTCGTCTGACCAAACCCAGCCTTTTTCACTTACCACCGTTTTCTCCTTCGCATTACTTCTCCTTTAATCTATGCACCTGACACCATAATCCCTCGAGAAAACAAAAGCAAGAAAGCTCCGACGAAAAGACTATCTACTTCAGTCGTTCAAAGCCCTCTCCTCCCACATTCCCTTTTGATTACATACACAGGGTGTAGAGAGGCACTGCCCACTTCGCTCACCTAACACACCTTCAGATCCTAGCGTACACACATGTAGGCGGCTCTCCTGGTGTGCGCTGCGCGTTTCTCGGCTCTAATTCCGCCCTGAAGTTTTAATGCCCGGGATCGGCGCGAGTTTAATGGCCGACGCTGCAACTGCGCGCGTGTCTGCGCAGCCACATACATATACACGTATACACACACACACTCACATATCTACACGAGGTCAACCGGAGTCAACTCAAGCCACGAGGAAAGAATGCGAGATACGGCTGGAAATTCGAAACGACTATTCGTCGTACGAGTCATTACGGATTCCTCAGTATCACGCGTGCACTTCAAACGCCATATAACTCGGATCTCTTACTCAGCCATCAACTCTGAACGAGCGATAAGCATTTAATGACAAACATCCAATAGGTCCTCTCGTGTTCGATCTGAGCATATAACTCTAAATTTTCCCTAATTAAAGAGCAGATGTTACACGAACATTCGATACCCGCGGGTTCATAACATACATTATTTGCGTTGTTAGGTTTGCGCTGGGCAAAAGCACGCGATGGGAAAGTTCGTCGGTGGCTGTATCGCACTATCGGCCCGGTTTGCAGAGAACCAAACGTGCCTCGATGGCAAGTATACACAAACGCGGTGCGCTGAAGAGGAAATAAGCCAGCGAGGCTTTAAGAGTCAATGATTATAGCCAGCGTCGAGCGCGCGAGCGAGAGATCATTATCGGGCCGAACAGCCCAAGTTTGCGCGCGTATATCGCTTCCGGTATAGAGCGTATGTACGCTTTGCGTATATGCTATGTGTGTATATATCCGCATTGCGGCCTATCAAATCCAGGTGCCGGGGTGAATCGTTAGTTCTAGTTTAGCGTGTGCGAGCGCAAGCGTTATGAATACGCCCCTTCTTTGAATGTGTGTTGCTGATGGGAATATTCGCGTGTCGACGCAAGGAAAGTGGAGATTTTCAAAGACGATGATGGGGCGAGATGCGTGTTTTCTTTCTAGATGCTTCTGACGGCTTGAATGAATGACAGGTGATCCACTGCTTATATATTTAGAGCGAGGCGTATATACATATTGGATTTAATTTGCTGGGGGTGACACGTATGTTATTAAACGATGCTCTTGTACGTGTATGTAAGAGAATAATAATACGTTTGAATGTAAGAGAATAATTACACGTGCATATGAGATGTATCAATATACCCACTTAGTTTTTGGCTGTTCGTTAGACCGGGCCAATTTTATATAAAAACAGGTGTTAAACTCGTAAGCTCGATGGATTAACAGGACATCAGGGCTAGCGATTTTTAATTTCTTACAGCACGCAGAGAAAGGGAGAGAGAGAGAGACAGAGAGGATCTTCAAACAAGGTAATAGCAATGTTGCAGCGAAATTACGAATTTACGCTTTATTTAGCTTGCCGCTCTATTCTCGCTAATGAATTTTGCAATTTACTGTGTACCGCAGTTCTAAACTACAACCTTGAAATTAAACTGCGCTCCAATTGAACTTCGTTCTCAATTCCATTTCATGCCTAAGTAGAATCCTGATTTCTATCTATAACCATGTACAACTCTGAAGTATCATCGAGACTCCCCGAACTGAAGCTAGCATAATAGCTACGCCCGTTGCGTGACTTCCTAAAACTTTTTGCTCTTCATTAGCCGAATATAGTTGCGTAGCTAAGATAATTTTACATAACTAGGTAATGATGGTTAAATTCGAGGTTAAATTAAATAGACGCATTGCTAAATAATATCAAACACATTCAGGTTAGAGAACTATGTGCCCATTACTCTTTACGTAATAACCAAATAAAATTAGCTAGCATGGAATCGCAATACCTGTGCATCAATCTCTCTTAAAAAAAGTAATGACCGGATGTTTTGAAGCCGTTAATAAAGCGATTTGATTGGTTGGGAAACAAATATCCGGTTTGAATGTAGTTACAATTTTGAACTTCTGACCTGAAGAAAATTGGGCGCACGTAGCGCGCATTGGATTTTGCTAATAAAGAAAAAAATCATCATAACTAATGAGGAAGCAAAAAAACATCTCGCCAGCTAGAAGATCGACGCCAAGGCGGAAGAGAGAAGAGTTCCGCTGTAGGCTGTACACTACTACTCTGCGCATCTCTATATTTAGAGCAATCGATAATCGATTTATTTAAAAGAGAGATAACGCTAGAGTGCGAGAGAGGCGCGCGCTCGTGCAAATAAGAGCGCGCGTCCATTAGCCGTGCGCCAGCGGCATGAGGTCGCCGCGTTAATTACACCAATGACCGAGGAGAGAAGAATATAAGCACGTGTATAGGTAGACAACGGTACCTCCTACAGCCTCTCTTCTCTCCTCTCTTTCTCGTCAGCCTCGAATTTATATGCGCGCGTTCCTCGTCGTGTCACCGCGTTGTTTACGCGCGCCCTGTATATACATTTACGACCGAATGTATTTTACACCGCTTGCTGATGCTGGATTTTCGTGATATAGGCTGATCTTTCGGATGGATGCAGAGGAAATTGACATTAGTGATTTTATCGAGTTTGTTTCGTATCAGATCCAACGATATTTTTTTTCTTACATTCTTCGAACGAAATTATAAGCGATAAATCTATAATTTAAAAAAGGTACAAAACAGGATCATTTTTAATTAGAGACTAAAAAAACGAACTATGTTTGCCTCATAAGCCGAAATCGCAAATTAAACTCCAAAAGTTTCGTGTGGTCGTAAAGGGTCGTTGCACACGCACCGCTTTGCAAATACATCCGCGCGCTCGCATTTATCGATGTTATAAATAAATATACGACGCACGAGGGTCGGTCGCTGCTGAAAATTATGGACGCAGAGCGGCTAACGTCGAAATTTCGCCCAGAGGAGAACACAGCAGCAGTAGCTGTATATATGTATATATAGAGAGAGAGAGTTCATTCAGCCGCTGCCGCCGGACGTTCGGTCGAGCGAGCGAGCGACGAGAAGGAGGGGTGAATGAATTATTCGAGGGCGCGTTCGTTCGTTTTTTTTTAATTTCGCTCCCGAAAGGGAGCTTAAAAATGTGAATATTAATTTTTTTTGGCACGTCGCCGCTGGCAGGTTTACGCGGGCGCGATTTTTTCTCGTTATTATTTTTAGCGCCGAATTCGAGGACGACGGCGCAAGCGGGTTTATTTATGGACGCGGAAAATTGTTGATCGCGGGGTGTATTAATAACCCCAGAGATCGATTATTGAATTTGGCGCGCTACTGCTACTGCTTCTGCAGCTGCTGATGTTGCTATTGTTGTTGTTGGGGCGAATTTGCGTTCTCGTTAATTGAGTGTCGGGAGTAGTTGGCTACGAGAAATGTTTCGAAAAATTACTTTTCGGTGAGTTTGTTGGCTGAGCGTATTGGATTTTGTGGAGCTATGATTTAAACATTTTTTTTTAACAAGCAAATTCTGAGGAGAAGTGCACAGATCAATAAAGCTTTCATTGTATAGGGTATGGTTTTAATTAGATAATGCATTTTCTAAATACTTCCAGACGGCAGTTTTGAAATTATTTATCAGCTCAGACACGATAACGAACTGCATTAAGTTTTAACGTTACCTCCGAGTTTATTGCCCTCTTGTAACTTTCCTGAACTTTACGTTCACGGTCGGAAGTATCATTCGAGAGTTTAATTAGAGAGTTAACAAACAGATCTATATTGTAAAAAAAGTGTTTCTACTAATTGCGCTGCATTTATATCTAATTCAAGTTGGTATTGAATGATCGACAATACATAACGTCTAGAAAATAAAAATTACAAACATTTGATATAATTTGTAATTATTGTTGCTTTACACCAAAATAAAAAAAAATGAAAATTCCTTAACATTAGAGAAAAGAAAATTATTGTCGCGTTAGCAGGTCATAAAAGTGCGAGCTTAAAAAAATATGTAGTGTACTCGAAAGGTATACTTGAATCGTGGCGCACGAGAAAGTGCAACGGTTTTATGATAAGAGCAATTTAGCGGCTGCATACGAAACGGGACAACTCTTTTTAATGACGGACGAGGTGGTTAAAAAAGGGGTTGTCTTAAAGAAAAGGGATTCACAGCCACAAAATGAAAATGGAGTCGTGGGAGGCGAACGTCGCCTTAGCTGTGGGAAAAACCGCCAACTAATAAGCTCTATGTTGACTGAGCATAGAAGTGAACATGATCCATAATGATTGTGACCTTTTCTACGTCTGTTTTTATACTTTAATAAAGTTTAGATTCTAAGTTTACACACGTGTTCGTGCATAACAGGTAAACAAACTCAATACTTAGATTCTTTGTAACAAACCCCAATCTCGAAAAAAGCCGACTCTTGACGACCAGCTTCATACACAGCCCGCGGTCAAGCACTCTACCAAATATGAATACATATCCGTCTATAGTTCAGCTGGAACGAAGTAGTACGGCTGCAGCAGTGCATACGGGAACACACTGCACGCTGATCGTGTTTTCGATCGCGTGTTCATACCCTTGATTTAATATACATATCGGTATGCGCGTTCGCGCGCTTTCAAAGGACCTATAGACCCGAGCGCATATCGCTCGGGTAATCTGATTTTCACCCGGCGAATATCACCGGCAGTGCGCGAGTTTCAGACTCAGCAGTCTAGTTTCTCGTTTTCGATGGGAGAGTTCGCCTGTTTCGACGACGAGAACGTCTCTCCGAAACGCGCATTCAGTTTTGCGGCTTCGAAATTAACGACGAAATTCTGAGAGATCGTGGATTAATTGTTTGCTTGACTGTTTGAGTTCGATTCTTCGTATTGGATCTGAATTTGAAATCGGGGAATCAGTATTGAAGTGGGTCAATCTCGACATAAACTCCGGGTTACACGATGTAATGACGCATCGGTTCTCGCATTGGTTTACAAAACGGAACTTATACTCGAGTATATTATAATATAACGACTATCTAAAATGCCATTGAAGCTACTAATAGATAAATTTCAATTTAAATTCAAATTCGAACGTTCCTAGTCGCTTCTATTCTCACTTTCTTGGGCTCTCACTAATACACTCCCTTAAAATTGAAATTCTTTCCCCGATTCTCAGGGGAGTCGTTCTCTTTTGGGTTAACGCTTTTCGAAGAAAGCGAATGATAATGATAATGGTCTCTGATGTATTTGTAATGTGTAAAGCGCACCGAATTCCGTAACCGAGTATTTCTTAAAGCTTAGAGAGCATCTGTTTGATGAGAAAGCCAAACACGGTACTGTAGATCGTCAACCACGTAAATCACGCGACCACATTATCCATCATATCGTGGTTCTTGGAATTGCCCTCTTCTAACCTTCTTCTCGTGTATTAATTAAACGTCTGCAACGGGCGTAGGTTAGCAACTAAAACGCGCGTGCCTCGAAATACTGGAATTTCACTTAGAAACACAGCAAAAACTCAGTGGCGGAATGCAACCGAGGAAAATGATTCGATGCCGCAGCTCACGTACATACATTTCCCCGGAGGTTGTACGGATGGTGTCCGTATATATATATTATTAAGTATATCTACGCGCGACTTAAAAACTCGACCTGGTTCTTTCGATGTTCGCTTCCTCCGGCTCTTGAAGCTGGCAAATTAATCAACCAAGAGAAGAGTCAAGCTTTTATTTCTTTTATTCGCCGACCCGATCATGTATATTCAATAATGTTACCACGAGAAGTGTATATTATCTGATGTCTAATAAAGTAATCGATATAGTGAAATTGAATAATCATCGGTTGTTCGCTATCATTTCTGATTGGACTGATGCAACAATGATTCTCGGCGCACAAATAGCTGTACATGTCCTTCATTGCAACTTATCACACAAGCCACGAAAGCACACTCTCCCAGTGAACACACGACCACACTTTTGAATTATACACAACTGCCCTCGACCGACTCGCGTATACACTATACATCACTCGGCGTATGCACTTCTGATATGCAAAAACATCAAAAACTCGCGCCATACTCGCACGTATGCTAATTTACATGCATAGCCGTGGATTATATCCGTCTACGACGGAAGTCTGCTTCAACGCCTGCCTACTCGCGTGTTCGTTCGCATTTATAATGCTAATGCTCGTAAGCTTTTTATTTACATGTGCTTCCGTCGTATACAAGTGAAGATCGCATTTGGGGTCTATCTGAGCGCACGTGTCTTTGCAGGATTTATTCATGTATGCGATTGTGACGAATTGATATGCAATAGTAGGCGTGAGCTTGTTTTTTTATTTTCATGTACAAGAATTTCTTTTGGAGATGCACATAATATTGTTTTACTACGAGTTGCATACAGACTATACTGAATGCTTCATCCTGAACATACGTATTTTTTGCTAGAAAATATTAGCTTTAAATAGCATATTCGAAAAAATACCAATCAGAACGCATAAAGAAAAACAATCGGCAATCAAGTTTATAAACAAAACTCACAACATTGAACAAATAACAGTGCTTCCGAGAGCTCAACAGTCGGTATTTAGTTACGCTCGTTTACAAAGTAAGCGCGCGCTCGCGCTAATGAAAGTTCGCAACAATCTTCATTTATCCAAGCCGCTCTCGCGCGCGCCTTTGAAATAAACGCTGCCACAGTAGATCACACGAGTTCGCTTGAAACCATACTCTTTGCACAACTCCTCATCGCGTTTTCCCTCCAATCCACACCCGTACTCCACTTCTCACTAAGCGAAAGAATAAACAGATATCCGACCGAACAGCTTGACCCACACCACGTGTCTAATCTCAGCGAAAGCCCTTAATCCCCGACAAACAATTTTCAAACAACAAATATGAGCGCACTACCACGGAATCCGCGAGGGACACAGTGGTGTGTGTGTGTGAGAGAGAGAGAGGGAGAGAGCTTGCAGTTTTGCCGCATTGCTGCGGTTTCATACTCAGCGCAGTAAGCACGTGAGTACACTCCTGCGTTTATATTGAATTATATAACACACGCCGAAATGTGCTGGAAGCTACAGCCGTGTACAGAGGAGTGAAGAATGAGGGCGGAGATATGTTAGTGCGCCGTGAATTTTGGACGGGCTGCGCGAGCTCCGGTTTGAGAGGGTATTAGTTTTTTTAGAGAGCCGTGGGAAGGATGTCTGCTGCATCGTGCTGGATGTTCTGAGATTTGGTATGTTAGTTATTCAAAAAGACAGTTTGTAGATTTTTACTTCCTCCTAGAGAGAGCTTGGTAATAGTAAAAATTTTGAGATTGGCGAAAACAGTTTATGTGTTAAGATGATTTAAAATTCTGTGTTTAAAAAAAATATCTGTATGCATGAGCAAATATACGTATGCATGTATAACGTAATATTTCAGGAACTACTTTGTCAATTTTAATAAATTTTAGCCAACGGGATATTGACTTTATGCTGGCTAAGGAACGCGGCGCTTGTTGCTAAACAGTCCGAGTAGATAAAGAAAGAACAGGATCTTGAACAACGTTTAAAAGAGCTAAGTCAGGAATATTAAACAGAAAATACTACAGCGAGTGACATTTTCAGTAGGTTAGGATTGAATAGTACTAATCAATTAGGAGTGAAACAATCGACACCGGATCAATTTCTTAAACCTGATAATTATGATGGAACACCAGCACTGTGAGTTCCTCACTCAATTTTAGTTAATTGCTAGGATGAATAGCTGGGGGAGTACAAAAACGATGATTGCTGTGGCATCTTTGTTTGATGGGAAAAGCTTAAATCAGTACTTGAAAATTATAAAGATCTGAGCCAATAAATTTTGAAAAGTTCAAATCAAGCTTATAATTGCCTTTTAGTGATACACATTTTACGAGGGCTAAATCTTTCAACATCAGAAAATCTTAAGAGACTTACAAAATCGCATGAATTCCACCATTCATAATTGTTATTTTTGACAATTCGATTAGAAGAATATTTCGAGAAGAGATGATCACTTCACTTACTATTAATCAGAAAAGGAAATTTCAAAATCCCGTTTAAAGAAATAATAGTGTTTCTTCATCATTTCCTAAAAAAACTAATTCGTCATCTCAACTCTCAAACCGACAGAAGTTCCAGGATCTTGTGTGAAGAAAGTAGAATGTTGGCATTATGGCAAAAAGGACATTTTAAGGCTAGTCCGAGATGGTCAACTAATCAGGGAAACTAGGTTTTATCTTCCCTGGTAGAAACGTAAGAAATTAATTCAGCATCGGTTGGCCAAATCGGAGCGACTTGGCCAACGCTTCAACCAACCACTACTTTAAAAAACTGCTTATTTCGTCACATTACAAGCGGTTTGGTTCGCC
>UCOJ01001631.1:0-25049 GCA_900474305.1 Cecidostiba fungosa
CACTTTACGCCCTTGGTACACAATGTACTATTATGCTACACTGTGTGTATAACGAATAACAGAAACATATTTTACTCAATCGATTTTTGCACTACGAGTTACATAAAAGCTGATATAACGAGTTTTAGCTGTTTATAAAAACGAAAATAATTTATGCTTTATATATTTAAATTATTAAATTAATAATATTAAATGAACTCTAATGAACTTTATTTAAATCATTAAATAGAGCTTAATATATTTTTTAAACTATTCATTCTGTTAATAATCTTTTATTATCTTTTGGTGCACTTTTCAAATTTTCCTTGTATATTTTTATTATTATCACACACACACAAAATTTTATTAACTTTTTGCAATGCATTTGTAATTACAAGAATTATACCACATAGCAATAATAATATTTTTAAAAAAACTGTTGTCTAGGTTGAATTTAAGAAGTGCTATTCTTAAACTAATGTTTATAAACTTTATTTATTTTACAGTAACAATTATTTTATTCAAATGAAACAGAAGTTTATCTTCAATAAGCCTAACAGCACTTTGTGTTAAAACTAATGTTTCATGTTTCAACATTGAGTATACATTCAGTCCTGAAAGAAATAAGATTTAAAAAATATATATTTATAAGTATTTTTCTCAATGCAATAATTGTAAACAGTTTAAATACTCACCATAAACTGGCATCAAATTCATATGATTTATACTATCGGTTGCTATTGCTATGTTTTGTGGTACGATATCATTATTATCAATGAAAAGAATAGATGGACCCCACTTTCTTTCTTTTGCTAACTCAATCATGTACGATGGTTCATCACTTGGAATTTCAAGTTCCGGTACTATATGTAAGTCATCCTGAGCCAGTTTTACCGAAAGGGTACTTGTGAGTCCCAAAATTCGGCTGTAAAATGGCATCATATAAAAATAAGGAGTTGGTGAACGAGGCCCATGGATAACACCACCCTTACGCCAAAGAGGTGACCTTATACTTCCGTGTCGAGCTCTTCCCATGCCTTTTTGTGGCCATGGTTTGCGACCACCACCTCTGACTTCTGATCTTACTTTTGTGTTTGCATATGACTGAAAAAACAACCACAATAAGAGAATTGTACTGACACAAATAAATGGTAAAATGTTGTCTCGCTATTTTTCAGAACTATTCAACTTACAACATATCGATACAATTGCTGCCAGCGAACATTTTCATGAATAACATCTACGCGAGGTTGAGCTCCAAAAATGTCAGGGTGTAGGGTCATCAAACCGAGCTTCTTCTCTTCTACAGTATCCATATTTTCAATCCATGCTTGCCGCGGTTTGATATAAAACTTGTCTTCGTCCAAGTATTTTTTCGTCGAAATAATCGGTTCGACTTCTGGGTTATAAGATGTGTTTGCAACATCGTCAACACCAACTGCTGTACTGAATTTGACACTGGCTTTGCAAGCGAATGGTTGTAATAATTTTGCAAGCGATATTCGAGAAAGACATGACATTTCTTTGGCGATAAATATTAAATCACGTTACACTTTGTTTTGTTCCGCACGGTATCGGCTCTAGGTTATGTCCGCTGGGGTACATCTACATTTAGGGCGTAGACTACAATAATGAGTCTACAGCTATCATTTTGAATTTCCGCGATAACGGCACTCCACCAATGGCAGTTTGGAACGGAAGAAACTACCACGGCGGAGAAGCCTCCGATTGGTCGTGCTTTTCCGCATTTCGGACTCCGTTTGTCGCTGGCTGATGGTGCTCATGTAGTCGCGATTGTTGTTGCTACTAGTACTGGCTGCTTTCTGCCTTCTGGTCCCGGGACTCCCGGGTCCGTCGAAAAAATGGCTACTGGAGTACTGAGGACTGTCCTGAATAAATCGTCGCGGCTGTTGCTTGACAGCAAGACTTCGCTGCGCCAGGCGGTTCCTTTAGTCTCCCAAAGGTATCTAGTATTAGAAGATTCACTTATTTTTGTTTTGCAGACATTCTGCACTTCGTTCTGTTATGTAATGTTGAGATAACCCCAAATAAGTACTACACAAATCTGTATTTATCGTTGTGAGACTTATCTTCGCTATTATTGCACAGTATTTTGTATAGTGTTTACATTTACACTTTGTGTCTGTTGTATTTTTGTTTCATAATGAATTGATCAGATTTTTCAACTATCTACAACTGTTACTAATGGTTTTGTGTTTGACTTTAGGAGAAATGCACGCTCAGTTTGGTACCCAGACAAGGAATATATTGATCAATTTACTGGGCCAGTCATAAACCCAACTCCTGATATGCCAAAATGGAAGTTTCCACCTTACGAGCAAGAGCAACTTCCACCACCAAAAACTATCAAGAATATGAAAGTAAACTTTGGTCCTCAGCATCCTGCAGCTCATGGTGTATTGCGTCTGGTTTTAGAATTGGATGGTGAAATGGTTTTAAATGCTGATCCACATATTGGCTTGCTTCATCGAGGAACAGAAAAACTTATTGAATACAAAACCTATATCCAAGCTTTACCCTATTTTGACCGTCTTGACTATGTCTCCATGATGTGCAATGAGCAATGTTACTCTATGGCAATTGAAAAGCTGCTAAATATCGAAGTTCCATTACGTGCAAAATACATTCGCAGTGAGTATTAAATTTTACGTAACAATAATAACTTTTTTATCTACAGATGTAAGACTGATAATTATAAGTTAGCTGACAGTTTATTTTAAGTGAAATTCTTTATTTGAATGATGTTTCTACACTTATAAATATAAAGTTTGCTTACTGTGCAGTATTGAAATGTTACAAAAACGTCAAAAACTTTAGGACAAACCATAATCACGAAAGCTTATTGTATATACTTTAGTAATTTTAAAATCAATCTGGCATTTTAAAAATTTACTTATCAAAACTAATAAAATTCTAGTATTAACACGAACAATTTTTAAGTATATTTACCTATAAGTTACTAATTGTTTGTTTACTTCTAAGCTATGTTCGCCGAAATTACGCGTATCTTGAATCACATCATGGGTATTGGAACGCATGCTCTGGACGTGGGTGCCTTGACGCCGTTCTTTTGGCTCTTCGAGGAGCGAGAAAAGCTTATGGAGTTTTATGAACGCGCGAGCGGTGCTCGTATGCACACGGCATATGTCAGACCCGGCGGTGTCGCCCTCGATCTTCCGCTTGGTCTCATGGATGATATCTATGAATGGGCTTCCAAATATGGAGAGCGAGTTGACGAAATCGAAGACGTCCTGTCAGAGAACAGAGTTTGGATTCAACGTACTAAGGATATCGGCGTTATCAGCGCAGAGGATGCTTTGAATTATGGTTTCAGTGGAGTCATGGTGCGCGGTTCTGGAATAAAGTGGGACATCCGAAAGTCTGAACCATATGACGCTTACCACCTTGTCGACTTTGATGTTCCCATTGGAAAGAATGGAGATTGTTACGACAGGTAAAAGACATTTTTTTCAATTGAATTTAATTGTTTACATTAAATTATTGAAAAACGCTATAATGAATGTATTTCTTATTAGGTACTTGCTCCGTATAGAGGAAATGAGGCAGTCTCTCAGAATAATCCACCAATGTTTGAACCAAATGCCAACTGGCGAAGTTCGAACGGATGACGCAAAAGTTGCACCACCAAATAGAAAAGAAATGAAAACTAGTATGGAGGCCTTAATTCACCATTTCAAACTGTTTACTCAAGGATACCAAGTGCCTCCAGGTGCCACTTACACATGTATTGAAGCTCCTAAGGGAGAATTCGGTGTATACTTGGTCAGTGACGGTAGCTCTAGACCCTACAGATGTAAAATTAAGGCTCCTGGATTCGCGCATCTTGCTGCGCTACAGAAAATGGGACCTGGTCACATGTTAGCCGATATTGTAGCTATTATCGGTACCCTTGATGTCGTATTCGGTGAAATCGATCGATAATCATGATACTGTATAGAATAGGGAAATAATTTGTAGCAATGTAATAAGTTATAACATCCAATTTGTCTCATTGTCGGAACATACCATTTTTGTTGAATAAACTGCGAAATTTTATTAAGACACATAACTATTGTTAAAAATGTATATTTCTTTAGATCAAACGAATTTCATCGAAATTTTCCTTAGAGGGGGGATACATTTTTTTGTGAAAAAAATGATTTTTTATATTTTAATTGTTTACAAGTAATTATAAATAAACAAATTTACATGATTTTCCATGATAATTTTCTATCTTGAACTCTCAAGAATCTAAAAACTACTCACATCTAAAAGCGCTGCAAAACAAACCCCTCGTGAAAATATTGACGGAATTTTGTGATGTATTAAAATTGCAGTTTGCTACGTACTAATTTCGAACAATTTATCACGCAATTTTATGACTCATTAAAAATATTGAAATTCATTAGCGTTGACATTTTTTTACGTGATTTTAGTATTTTATTTAATCTTATAAATATTTAGTTCTAAATTTGTTATAATAAGTGGCCATATATAGGTGCTACCATGCGGATGATAGTCCGCGGAAAATGTGGGCTAATGCCTAAGTAATTTCCCGCATTTTCAGGTTTCGAGAAATCTCCAAAATTCATTGTGTGCCAGGTGCTTATACATTGTGCAACATTTTTTTCAAGTTCTTCGTACAAATTTAAAAGAAGTGTTCTAATACATTTTTTTTGTAAATGCATTGCTTAAAAAATTATTGAACAAATTTCGAAAATTTATACTGAGATCAAACGCGATTGAAAAAGTTAAATTTTTAAGCTTTTTTCAAATTTTATATGCATTAGAATTTTACGTAAAAATGTATTAGAACATTAAAAAATTAATTTTTGTCGTAAGCTTGATTCCTTTAGTATTTGACAAGCTAAAAATTATAAGCCGTGGTAGAACGTATACTACGATGGATAGATCTAAAGTTACAGCGAATCTGCAGCTAGCTTGAAATCTTCTTAAGCTAGAAAAGCAGGTGTTAAAAAATGATCGACAATGGCTATAAATTATCTCATGTGGTAATAAGTTAGCTAAAACTTAGTTAAAAATTATCCAATATTTTGTTTTTTATTTCGCTGCGCTTTGTAAATTTTATTTTTACAGGCCAACGTCGAATATGTAACTAGGGTTGAGATGGAAGAATTAAAAAAACGATTTAGCGCTCTGGATCAAAAATATCAGGAAATTTGCAAAGATCCAGAGCCATAGACAAAATCGATGACTGCAAGTATTTCATATTACAATAAATAATATATATTTTATATAATTTTTGCCTTAGAAATACAACAATTTATTTTCATTTCCAGTGTGTAGTAAAAAACAAATCAGGAACAAAATCCTATTGTTTACTAAAAAAATTAAAATACGAAGCCTATAATAAGGAAACATTACAATCAGTGATTACAACCTTGGCTATTGCGTACATACGTTACACCAGACAAAGT
This sequence comes from Cecidostiba fungosa, assembly GCA_900474305.1. Taxonomy (NCBI): domain Eukaryota; kingdom Metazoa; phylum Arthropoda; class Insecta; order Hymenoptera; family Pteromalidae; genus Cecidostiba; species Cecidostiba fungosa. The sequence continues at coordinate 5,439 of UCOJ01001631.1, forward strand.
GATGAAGGGAAATTTTCGTGATAAGTCGTTACCGCCAAATTTAGTAGACGACGTGAGAGGTAAGGAAAATTATTAAAAAGTATGTACAAAAAAATTATATTATCATAAATATATAACATAAACTTCACTTTCCAGGAATCGCAAACCTGTTATTACAGGTAAAATATCAGAAGACAAAAACTTTTGCGTTGAAAATAGTAAGAGACGGAGAAAATCTCAAAATGATAAACCGGGAAATAGAAAGAAGAACCTACAATAAATAGAAACAGACGATACGCCAAATACCAGACACCAGAAATATTTTCAAAAATTAACTTCTATTAACGTTTTGAATATTTTAACAAATGGTTTCTAACATTTTCGAGAATCGAAAAAATAAATATTGTTACAAACGTCATGTTGATGATTCTTTTACATTCACTCTACCGTCTTCTTTTACTTCGTTTCATTTATTCCAATTTTTTTTCTAATCGACAAAGTTTATAGATTGTAAATTAGTTTGAATAGTAGCAAAAGAATATTAAAGAAATCTTTATAGTATTACGTTTTTTCAGTACACGTTAAGATTTTCTCCGTCTCTTACTATTCTACATGAGAGCAACGAAATTATGCGCTGTAAATGATGATGTTTATTGTTAAATAATCAACCTTGATTGGATATTGTAGAAAATCACATAAATATTTTTACACTGCTCTGTGATTTTTGGGATTTTACTGCTACTCTATTGTCGTACCAGGTTTTGAATAAAATACACTTTTAGGAAATTAAAACTAAACATGTCTAATGTCTAAATAATGGAGGTGACTGCGGCGGTCCCTGCTCGGAGTAGACGTGCCGGTTTAACACAGACTAACTCTATTGTGTTGAGCCTCCTGACCTATTCGAAACAAACCTATTGCCATACCTGATCCCGCTCACAAACAACAGAATAACAAAAAACGTTTACGAAATATAATTGAATATTGATTTTTACAAAAATAATGGCAAATTGTATGTATGAAGATCAATCATGAGTTTTACTACCAGTGAACAATGATTTTTAGGCAATTTTAATTGATCTTTTTTACCTATTATAAAATGTGCAATTAAACAGGTATCCAATAATGCTTTATAAACAATTGAATTGCCAAAATTATTGACTATCTTAACGTGCGCTTGTCATCAAATCTCAAGATAGAATATAATTTTGTGTTCAAAAACAACAAGTTCAGATATATCTTGATTTTGTATTTTTACATTGATTATTAGAAAAATTGTGATTATTTGAGGACATGCCACACACTTCTGTTTTATCAACCCTAGCTTTGATTCCACTTTTGCGGCAAAACGGCTACTATACTGCTGCGAATTCTGAGGACCCAATAAAAAGTTAATTTTATTGCTAAATGTAAATAAGCAAATGGGTATTTTTATTAATTTCCATAGCAACATTTAAAATGTTTTGATAGTCATTTAATATTTCCCACTTACGATTTTTATCTTTTAACCTCAGAAATTAGAATGAATAATAATTTGTTATATTTTTATGTGATGTGTATTTTTTCTTTTTTTAAAAGAATAATATTTAAGCAGATGCATACAGATAGAGCGTGGAAAGCATTTATCAATGTGTAGGTGCTTTTCAGGATTTTAAAAAGGGAGCACAAAAAAATTAAGGGCATGCCACAGTCCTGTTTTATCGACCTACCAACCTAAATTCAATTCCACTTGCGGTTGCCCCACCCCCTCTTTATTGGGTCCTCAGAGTGCAATTTATTTCTAAAAGGAAAATTCATTCCGAGCAGCCGTTTCGCCGAAAAGTGGAATCAAAGCTAGGATTGATAAAACAGGAGTGTGGCATGCCCTTAAGCTGAATTTTACTACTTAAAATAAAATACCTATCAATAAAATTATGAATCTGATTTTAATTAAATATGTACAATTTTACAACCAACAGAAAACTATCAATTGATTGACTCTGGCTGGTCATCAGTATCTTGTTCACCAGAGCTTTCGTCTGAATCAACCTAGAAATTAAAATATCCCGTTTTATTGCAGAATTACACTATCAGCATATAATTTAGAAAATAATATACTTACTTTTTCTCCAAGCGCAATAAGTCTTTCTTTATACATTGTTAATTTATTATCTTGATCTGTTAATAACACTAACAAATCTTCTTGATCTTTTTTTAAATCTTCAAATTCTTTAGTTTGCTGTTTTAGTCTATTTTCAAGATCTGTTGTTGTCTTATTATCTGCTGGTTTACTTTGTAATTCTTGCATGAGAGTCAAAGAATCAGATAATCGCTTTTCTAGATCACTTATTTGATTTTTGTACTTTTCTAATTCTTCATTTGATGAATTGACATTATTAGGAATAATTTGAGGAATCTTATCTTCAGAGTAACTAATTTGTGCAGCTCTTAATATTTTTGTTTGATCCGTTAAAGAATCAACTTCTGCTTTTAATTCCGAAACTTGTTGCTGTGTACAAAAATAACATTACATACTATTACAAAAAATTTTTACATTAATATAAGAGCGAACAATTTTCATACCTGAAGAATTTCTTTTTCTTTTGTAAGATTAGTGACAGTTGTATTTAATAGTTGAATTTGTAAATCTTGTTGTCTAATAACTTCTTTGTATGGCGCAGTCGCTTCTGAATCAGACACTAAGAAATTTTGCTCTTTACCATTATTTGAACTACTGTAGTCTAAAACTGATTTTAGAACAACACCTGGAACAACAATTGCTCAATGTTTAAAATTCATCTCCTTAAAGATATATTATTTTTACCGTAACAATCTCAGTAATTTACCTTCTAAAGTTTTTAAAAGTCTGCAAAATTCGTGATCTAATAAGACTTCAGAAGGATCTTTTGCGGATGATTGTGGGTGTTTCAAAGATCGCGAGTACACTTCATGCCTTGTGATACCTCCAATATTATCTTGAAATTTTTGTAAACCTATCCTATTTTCTATTAAATTGCATAGTTTGACCTAAACATTGTATAACAATATATTAATGGACTTTTTAAATTTTAAAATTAATTATTCAACATTTTTATCTATTGATATTAAAATGCAACTTACCTTACTATAGTTTGGAACGCTATCATCGTTGAAATGCACACATATCGCAATTAGAAAGGCACACATGCTTTGTAGTAATATTTCTTGATGATCATCGTTGTTTTCGTGCGAGGATAAAAGGGCAATCAAGTACGATATAGAAGAATTAATACTGAGAAATGTTTTTACAGCAACTGGGCTATATGAAGTCCATCTACATAGCAGCATTAAGAGACCCAATTTGGATTGGATTCTATTATTTTGCTGAAGAAGCATGACACATTGTTGCATTAACGTTACGGGTGTTGTGCCGATGTTCGTAGCAAGAAGTACGCGCAGTAATTGTTCCTTTTGATTTACATTGTCGATTAGCGCATGCGATAGTGCCACAGTTGAAAACCAGTTGGAAAGTGGATCAGGAGAAAACAAACCTCCGCATAGTAATTGCCCTAAAAAAGCGTAGTTCCTCCGTATTATGTCGTTAAAAGCATATTAAAAAAAAAACTAAACATTAAAGTCTTACGACTTTTTTTACAATTAAACAACTTTATAGCACTGCGTGACTTAAATCCGCATTTAAGACACGCTTATCCGTGTCGTAAGTAGTCCTTTCTGGCACCGTGCTGACCTCACAGAGCCAGAAAGAAGTGCTTACGACACGAATAAGCGTGTCTTGGCGGATTTAAGGCAGGCAGATGCTATAAAAAAATAGTATACGATGCGCGGGTCTCAGTGACATTTTCTAACACGGCGTAGGAGCTTAACTCACCGTGTCAGAAAGCGCCGCTTACGCCTTACTCGTACTACTTAAGTATAACAAAACGAACCTGTCGTTAATGTGGGACTTTCATTGCCTTCTGGAAGCAGTGTCTGGACTAACTGCTGTTGTCTCGTCTCATTTTTATACAAGAAACATTGGAAGCAATATAATACGGCACATCTTAAAAGGAATGGCTGTTTTTCGTTCACCATTGACATAAGCAAAACAACTATGGCTGGTCTGAATAAGGAAAAAAATTGTTATTAAATTTTAAAAAATCGTGCAATACTGTTATTATTTATATTAACCTAGGTGGACTACTTGGTGCCATCACATTTCCTAGAAATTCTTGATTACTTGGGTTTCCTCGAATAACTTCGGCGACGGCGCTTATAGTTTCAGTCAATATATCAGCGGGAACGCCGCTTATCATAAGGATATCACAAAGAGCTTGCAGCAATCCACACTTATTCATTACCGTTTGACACGCAGACACTGACTGAGATCAACATTTATTTTTGTAATTTAGAAAATAACGTTTTGTATTAGATTAAATCTCAAACTTGTATACCTGAGCTGGTCCACTTGGAGCAACTAAAGCACGAATTACTTGAACCATACAATGAACATTGGATACTTTTTGAGGGCTCCAGCCCAAAAATAGATTATCTTCATTAGCGTTCGCGGGTGATGCGGATAGTTGAAATATTGGCGTCAACTTCTGTATATAATTACCTATGAAAAATTGTATTTTTATCATGCTTTTAATATTTCGTATATACACTTTATATTGTAGTAAATAAAAGTGGTAAAATTGGTAATACCTTCTTTAAAAAAGTTTTGATTACTGTAGTTTCCTCTTAATAGATTAACCATAAGTAGTAGACAATCTTCAACAACAATTCCACCATCTACTCCTCCTTCTTGCACTATTACATCATATATACGATCAAAGGCGTTTTCAAAAGCCACAATTTTTTGGATATTAGTATTTCCTTTTGTAAGTTGAATCAGCAACAGTAAAACCTATGATAAAACATTATTTTTACAGTATACTATTTTTTTTTTTTTTTTTTTTTTAATATGATAAAAATTATTGGTACGTACATCATTGCGAATGATTTCTCTGCTATCACTAAGCATATCCATAAGCTTGGAAACACCCATAGGACTGACTAAAATAATTTCTTGAATATCTTTTGGCTTATTTGCTAGTAAATTTGATAATAATTTCAAAGCTGGCCATCTAACTCTGAAATCAAATTCCTCTAAGAATCTTAGTATTTGACTAACAGTTTCATGGTTTTTAATCAGTATCTCAGTGAACTGTTCTCCAATCTGATGTTTAGGTCCATGTTTTTCAACTGCAATAAAATAAAAAATAATGTGTCATATTGATTAATTTATTCAATTTTTTAAATACTTTTTTGAACTCTGATTATATTGATTTCTAGAAAATATTCAGACTTGTGCTCTGACCTACATTTGATAACATTGTCTATCAACTTCAATTTATTGACTGGGAAATTGAAAACAAAGCATTTGCAAGGTAAGATGACGATCAAGGACATTAGACTTTATTTTGTATAGCTACATCATTTAGATATTTACCTTCTTCATCGAAAGCCTCAGGACTTGTAATATTGCAAAGTGTATCAAGTGCCAATCCAACTATTTCACAGTCAGTCTTATCCATCTCTAAGACTTGCTTTAGTGCATCCATCCCATGGGCACCTACTTCAATTCTATAAGTTCGAGACAGAGCCTTTAAAGCTCGACAAGCATCTCTTCTATCGTCGAGTAATGTTGATGATTGCACTCTGTTGACCAGCCTATCCACCTACAAAACATATGCAAACAAATTAAGTAAGATTATTTAAAACTTGTTTCATTTAGAGTGCATCAGAGTGAAAATGAATCTGTACAGAATCAAGTGTTAGAAAGTGGTTTTGGAGCAAGATATTTGTTTTTAAGCACATATTCTCACCGTGTCTGCTCCTGATGGCTGGTTATCGGGAGTTGGTGCACCAAGTACAGACTTGAGGCCGCTCTTGAAGTACTCCATGACGAAGAGGAGTACAGTAAAACGCGGGAGACCAGGTATAAATGTTAATAACTAACTTAGCCGGTGAAAAATATTCAAGAAATGCAAAACAGCAGGATGGTATACGTCACCATCACCGAAACACTACTGCTGCGCTGTGCTGCTGATTCGTCTGATAGTGACAGCTTATTGTAAGCATTGTAGGTTAGTCAAGCCCATGCGAGAGACGATCCGGTACATTCTACATTGCCACCTTGCATCTTGTATCCGCATATTCCGTCGTTCCTGGCTCTGTCGTCTGCTGAGTTCAATTTTTTATATTGCGAATAACAATGTTTTAAGGAATTGTGTATATAAATTTGGAAATGAACAAGACATGTGTATTTCATTTAGGACCGCATAATACGGATGAAATATATACATATAGTTGTGGTATTCCGGATTCCGCAAAGTTGTGATAAATTAGGGGAGGGACCATCAGCATATATTATAATAATACCTAATATTAGGGGCTAGGCCATGCAGGGGCAGAATATAAACGCGCTCTGCTCTGATTGGTTCAATTCGATCCTATATACCTACATATATAAAATAAAATAATACTTATAATAATTGCTAAGAACAGCAAAATTATTTGTTTGAATATAAGAAAGATTACTTTTATTTTTCCGTATAAGACAGTTCATGAATATAAAAACGTATAATATATGTGAGATACAAAAATTGATTATTTTTTTAAATTTTACTCCAAATTTTCTTCTTTTTTAAACAATTTTTTAAACAATTATTTTAACTTTGATACTATAGGTATTGCTTGTTCCGAATAAACAGTGATTTAATTAGTTTAGTGCTTCCTTTAAATTACTTAAAATATATGATAAAATTTTGTATCCAGTTCTCAATTAATTTATCTTCCAATTAACAAAAACTTTACAAGAATTTTTATTTTGAAAAGCTCTTGTTTATTAAAGTTTACAGGAAATTTGTTCTACTTCGACAATATCAGTATATATTTCTACAACCAGACGCAATGCATTATACTTATAATAGCGTTATCTAAGCTATAGCAACAAATATACGCACACCCCACGACAAATTTAATCTTCGCGCAACTTAAAAAAAAAACATAATTAGTTTTAAATTAATGCGTAAATACAAACAAATTTTTAGTTTATTTATATACATTATTTATAATGTTCTCACAGATCATTGCATATAGTCGGATTATGGTTGACATATAAACGCATTTGCGTATAAGATTCTGAAAAATCAATCAAAAGTTAGAACATTTTTTTCGGAAACTACTTGTGCACAATACAGTAACCGTAGCAACCATAAACAGTTTGAGAGCCTATGGTACACATAAGATATAATCGGCACTGTGTCCCATACCAAGGAATAAGTCAATACTAATGCTTCAAAATCCTGTCTACCTTTGACAATGACAGAAGCAAACGTTGAAAATTATGAAAAGCCGATTCAACATATTGGTATAAATTTATTCATTTTGTTTTTTCATTCGTACAACACTATTCTGCCGATTATTGACGACGTGTTCTGTTTTATACACTTGCTCGCAGGTTTGGCGGATTGGCACGCTCAGCAATGGGAACTTCATCAAAGTGCTAACAAAAAAGAAGGAGAATCGTTCGATCTGCGATACACTGCCAAGTCACTTATATCGGAGACTAGTATCAAAACTGAATGGAATAATCACATGAACAATCACAGACTGTCTGATAGGTTTGCTTTTTGTTTCAATTGTCACAATTTAACTGAATCGAAAATCAGATGTTTTATTCTGCATGATATATAATAAAAAACAAAGACCAGTTTTATTCTGAACGTAAAATTTAATTGTTTCAGAATAACCGAATTGACCCGTTGGCATAGAATTTTCGACGCTGTTCTCGATCGCCTGAAAAATGAAATTGATTTTCTGATCGAAGAAAGAGCGGATACCGAAAAAGAGCTCGAGTTACTCGATCATCCTTTACAAATAACAATTCGTTGCATTGCCAAGAGAAATAACCGAACTGGTTCGGAAATCACTTACGATGAGGGGGACATCGAATTGAAGAAGGAACTCGACCTGATTGAGGAAATGAAGAAAATGATGACTAACCAGTAATGTATCATTGATGTTTAATTAATTTATTTTTTGAAATCATTTCACTCTAATGCTATACTTGGTATACCAAATTTTTGAAATACAAAAGCTCGTCTGACCAAAGTCGTCCTTGCACTACTTAACGATATTATGATATTTCACATTATGATATCAATTTTGTGCTGTTAATGTTTCAATTCTATTTTCCAAGCATTAAGATAGCATGGGACAAGTTGAATCGCTTGGAGGACATAAAATCCAAAGTTATTCACGAACTACGAGATAAGTCCGAAGCAATAAAAATAGATAGAGAAAATTTCGACTTGTCTCGAACATTTCCAAACTTTACTTACAAACCATATGCTCTTGACATAGCCGAAAAGTAAGTATATCATTATGAATACATTAAAGTTTTGTGAATTTTCGTTGATTACAAAATTAAATTCTCATGTCTTTAGCTCAGTGTCTTACGAAAATTGGTTGGAGCATACGCAACACCTGAAGCAACTAGCTGAAAACGAACTTAGCGACACGTACACTTTGCGAGAAACTATGCATGTCGGAAAAGAGAAATCCAAGCACGATATCGAGTTTCAGCAAGACGCTACAAATTATGCACTGAGAAGGCGAGCTTTCGCTTCTACAAAAGCTCGCAATGAACTTGAATGGCAAAAACTGAAGGTAAAACTTTGAATCGACGTCGTGGTTATTTTAACTGAACAAAATGTCGCTAATAACTAAAAACAAACATCGCAATCAATATTTAGCTGCAAAAGGAGATGGACACATTGCGCAAGCAATTAGACGACCTAGAAAACGCTTTGCGGGCGAAAACCGACGATGTGAAATGTGTCGAAACGAGATTAGAAAATAGGACCTACAGACCAGGCTTCGAACTTTGCCAAGACGAGCCCGAATTCGGTTTAAAAGATGAATTGCAGAAGTTGCAACAAACGAAAGAAGATCTGGCTACGAAAATTGATTGCGCCAAGTAAGATACATAATGGCTACAATCCTTAATTTACTTTTTTTCACTCTAATAAATCGTATAATTTTTCAGATCGACTTTCAAAGACTTGGATAAACTATTAGAGCGGGTGAACGACGATTTAGATAATAAAAAGCACGCTTTGACAACTGATGTTATGTGTTTAGACATGCGCTCGACTTTAATTGTCAGAGATGGTAGTCGGGTACAAAACGAAACTGATAGAAATATTATTTTAACCGATATAAGTAATGAGCTTCCTTATGATACCAAAAGAGCCTTTTTAAAATAATATTTCGTTCAGATTTGACGAAGATTAAAAGTACAATTACTTTTCTTAATTGAATATATATACAAGTTGAATATAAAATCTTTTTATATAAATTTTCCTAATTTGCAAGTAATGTTTCGTGTAACAATAGATCATAAATGTTGTCATCATGTATACCATTATAAGTATATTTACAAAGAAATCCCCCCGAGCGACTCGGGATTCGCTTTAATTAAACTAAATTCAGTGATAAAATTATCTGCAATGGTAGGTTTCAACGTTTTTACAGCTCTGTTATAGAGAGTAGCTACCCTCGAAGACTCTCCGTGTTTCATTTCAAAAGTAAGGAATTCCATCCATACGTCGGTACTTTCTTTGCCGAATTGTAGGGTCATCATTTCGTGAGGTTTTCGAGCATTTTGCAGAGAAAATTCAGGTTGCAACAGCTCGAGAGCAACCATCTTTTTATGAAGTTCCAAACACGGAGGCGGATGAAGGCATAATTTGTCATAAACTCTGCGAGCTACATTGATATCTAGAAAAAATAATTCAAACTGTTATTTTACGTTTTAAAATCAAAAACTAAGTGAATTTAGAAAAATGTATACCTTTAGTCAATACAATCCATTCAATGTAAATAGGTTTAATGTAATTGCTAATTGCAGCTTCACATTTCAAAGCTTGTTGGAAGAATTTTTCAAGATTTTCAGGATTTTTTGCTTGAATATGAAGTAGCTTCAACTGCCATAGTGATAGAGAATTTTTCCCTAAAATTTCTACAGCCTAGGAAAAATAAATATGAATTACTTGTATGCAGATTTACAATAACAACGAATAAACGATATCAACTTACTTTATTGAAAGTTTCATTTGCTGATTCCTCTTGGTCAGTGCTAAGCAAATGATGTAGACGTGCATGCCAGAGACTTTCGCTTTCAGGTAAAGCTTCAGTTGCCCAGCAGAGGACTTCATACAGCTTACTTTGGGCATTATTATCCTGATTCACTTGATTAGTATTAAGCATATCAATCTGAAATTACAAAAGAAAACATGATCTAAAGTTGTTACTTAGACTTTAAATAATGGTAAAATTAAAAGTTTTAGTGTAATTACCCAGTTTAAGTAATATTTCTCTTTTAATTTCTTTGCTTGATGACCTTGTAGCAAGGCATTTTTCAATAATTTACGCTTGAAATTTGGTAGCGTGTCCATATCTTGATTAATTTCGAGCATACAATCAATGAATAATGACCACATTTCCTCTGTTTTAATTTTCTTCACTGCAGCTTGATAAACCTCATAACAATTGTTGATGCGATCGCGTAACGAAGTAGGTTCAGTGTCAACTTCCATGGAAGTTTCTTCGTTACCTATCGTAGGTTGAACTAAACCTTTAAGTTCTCTGTGGGCCATAGTATCCCACATCAAAGGTTCATATGGGTATTCTATAACTATGTCACTGCAAGTACATTTTCAATTGTAAGCATATTACAACATTATTTTGTATTTAAAACGAAAAATATTAAAAAAGCTTTGACAAACCTAACAATTTTATTTTGTAGCCTTTCAGTATTCTCGTATTCTTGAGCAATATTTAGCAGATCAATTATAAACTTTACGTCTCTGACTTTCTTGAAAGCCTGTTCATAAACAATAACAGCCCTTGCTAATTCTTTTGGCATTTCTGAATTTTCTTTAGGATTAGTCATAGTTGACTCTGATTCTGATTTTTTATTTTTGGCAAGAACTCGTTCATAATCCTCTAACTCAAATCTGAAATAGCATATTTATAAGATCATTGTAGGCTGTGATCTAATAGATACATTTATACAAAATCATAAATAATAGATTCAATAAAACATACTTGAACATATCACTGTAAAGTAATTGAGAATCAGGATGAAAATGTAAGCCTCGTAAAAGTAGATTTTTAGCATTCAGATAATTCTTATTTTCTTCGATTTCCCAACGAGCTGCTATATGCCAGCACTTTGGTTTATCTTGATGTACTGCAAGCATCCTACCTATCATTCTGCTCACACAACTGTGGAATTTCTAAACATTTCAAGTAAAAGTTAGTCTTCAATTTTGGAATACGTAAAATGTCAATTGTTATATCATAAATTTATACATACCACATGTTTGCAAAATGTCATATAAGCAATCCAAAACCTTAAATCATCTTGAAACTTCATAATAGCTTCCTTATACAGGTGGTTAATTTTGTTTGCGATTGTAAAATCAATATCAGACTTCTTTTGTGTTACTCCAAATTTCTGCAAGAGTAATAATTTATTGAATTGATTATTATTACTCCAATAATGTATGTTGTGAATTTTAGAAATTGAAATAAGTATACCTCTCTACGCTGCTTGACAAGTTTCATCAAATCCATTTGATATTGAATGTATCTTAAATAATCTTCCTTTGATTTCGTGTGTCTTTGTAGTTTGTATTCATGATCTTTTAACTTTTTTGTTATTCCACTGAAAGCATGACAAATTTTAATCAATATTTATAGTTTTGAATACTTTGCAAATGTGCGATTCTTATACTTGACAACAATAACATTTGAATAATTATTAGTGAATTCGAAACCTAATAACTAAGCATCCTTGACAACGTTGTATTTTAACGTTCTATCAATCATCTTTGAATAAATGATAAATACGCATATACAATAAACAAACAAAATTTACACACGTGAGGCATAATAACCTAAAAATACTTACCGAATCTCGTGATCACTGAATAATTCTAACTTCTTCATCTGTTCGAGGACAGGACGCATGTCCTCGATCTTCTTTTGCACGAATTCTGCCATTATTAACGGCTACTTTATCACAAATACAACGAATTTATCCTTAAAAATTGAAAATTCGACTGTAAACACACAAAAACACGTTGTTGCATGACGCTCTTGCGCCTTCGCTCCTGTTACCTGTTTTACCGATTGAAGCTGATGCTCTCGCGATGGATATGATCAGCTGATCGAGCACTTCTGCACTTGTTGGCGCGCTTTTGCATCGTGTCATCAGTTCCATGTGTCCCGCGGACAGCTCAACCTCGAGTCGAGAAGAGAAAAATAAATGTAGCAGCATTATTAGGGACAGAAAAAATGGATAATCAAGACGTCGAGGAGATGGAAAACATCGAGAACGAACTGAATTTGAGTAATGTGAGTGCATTAGTGGAGGAGGCGAATCAAGAGAGGGAAGATTCTCAGGAAGAGACTGAGCCCGTCGAGGCAGAAGCCGCGGAAGCTCACCAGGATGAGGAGCCTACGGCTAAGCTGACTCAGCTACCCATTGGCAGAGTCAAGAAGATCGCCAAGACGGATCCTGATATTAATCTGATGAATCAAGAAGCTGTCTTTCTGATTACGAAAGCCACGGTAGGTTTTGACATTTTATAAGAGAAATCTAATTTTCTAATATCTATACTGTTGAAGAATTACTGACACAATAGAAAAAGCTGTTTACTTCCATACATTTCCATGACAAACTTAGTATCTATGTTGAAAAACAAATTTTCCACTATAGCATATTATAATAATTACCGATTGTTATTACAGGAATTGTTTATAGATTCTCTGTCCAAGGAATCATACAAGTACACCCATCAGGCAAAAAAGAAAACCATTCAAAAGAAAGATGTTCAAAGTGCCATTGATAATGTGGATGCCTTGATGTTTTTAGATGGAGTGAATTAGCAAAAATGCCGATGAATTTTTTTGTATCATAAATCAAGTAGCTGATAAAATGTTTATAATATAAGTTATTTATAGAGTAATAAAATTGACATAATATTGTTTTTGCATAAACTTACATTATGTTGTGTTTTATTTCTGAATCTTTATTTTTTTATACAAATTGACAAGAATTCGGGAAAATTCTCGAAATTAAAAACGGTTTTTTGTTCTGCACATAGTTTATTAGAATAATATGAACATTGCTTATTTTCTTTCTCTTTAGTGGAGCAAAAAAACAAATCAGTCTTATTCCATATCGGTCAAGTAATTTGATCAAATCAGTTGATGCTTAGAAAACATCGTTCAACACGTGATTAATTTTAATGTTCATAGTTTATATATAGACAATTAGAATTAGAATGATGAAAAGAATGAATGTCAATGTAAATACTAGTAAAAGTGCATGGATGCACACTTTCACAAGGCGAAAGTTGTGTTATAACTTAAGGGAAATGTATCTATATATAAGTAACTAAGGATTAGTTAATGAACAGGTTTAGTTCTTGAAATTGTCACACGTGAAACTAGTCAATTTTTAAACATTTATATATAATGCATGTCAAATAATTGTATTGGTAATTTGTTAATTACACCAAAGAATCTAATTTATTTATATGTAACTGATTTGTTTTTCAATATAAGCTTTCAGTATTTATTATGACTTTTTTAAATTCTTTTCGGTTACCGTCAGACAATTGCAATTGTTTTATTTGTATAAAATCGTTAGGTCTGGTTTAACTTCTCTAATGTATGAAAAACCAATAAAAATATGATATCTGTAGAAATAAACTTCTTTTCCATGATAGAAGTTTATCTCTTAGGTTTTTTACATTACATTATCGCAAGACAATTACACACCATACAACATTGTGTTGAAGAAGATAATTGATGCACATCCATAACGCCTTAATAATAAAAATATTATAGATGTCTCGAACATTTTTACTTTTAGCATCATAAGTCGAGAAAAAGCGCAGTTAATATCGTTTAAAGGGGTTTAATTAATCCAACGTACTCGTTTCATAAAAGTCATTTAAAAAAAATATAATTTCATTAATTAAGCATATGCATTAGTTGACATCTGTGTTCCGTTGAACAAATAGATATCACACTTGCTTACTTCTTACGCTTAGTTTTACGACGTCGATTGTCTCCTTTCATTGCGTTAGGATCAGTTGCTGTGTTCGATGTGCCCGTTTTACTATGATTATACAGGTTGTTCAAGAAGTCTTCGAATTCTGCTTTACTACTAAAAATAGTAAACAACCAGATAGATTAATCAAAATTATATCAAATCTGTTGAATGTAAGCGCAGCTTTATTTTAAGAAGTTTTTGTACTACTGTACCTTGCATTTGGATCCGATGGTCGTTTTTTACTGCTACTTGAAGTATGTGGAGGTGGTCGCTGACCCAATACAATCCTGTACTGAACAGTATGGGTATTTGCTTTAAGATGTTTTAAGTTGCTAGCTTGGCATGCAGCCCAATCGGTTACATCGTACACAGCTCCTTCCATGCAAGCGTAATAATGCCAAAGGAAACCCATAACTCGAGATTCTGCCCAAATATCCCCCTGAAAAAAGAACGAGTAACGTATTCGTCAATCACGATCATCATCAATTGAGGTTGAAAATTATAAATAATGAGATTATTTACCTCTTTAGCGCTATGCCGTATTTTGCATTGAGCGCAAAAACGCGCTGCATAGCATGGTCGCTGAGTCGGGATCCTCTTATGTCTCAATCCGCAATTTGTACATCGTATCGTGTTAGCAGCTTGTTCCATTTTTCTATGCAACTGCGAAAGTAAATCACTTAATTCACCCCAAGCAGCTTCGACCTGTCTCGTTTGGTCGAACGCTTGTCTCCGTTCCTAATGGCAAGAAATAACAAAAATGAGTGAGCATACCCTTGAAGTGAAAACTTATAATTTGTAAAAAAAAGCGTTTGTCTTACTGGCTCGCCTATAATATCAAATGCATGAACTAAAATTTTAAAAGCTTCTTCGGCACCAGGTTGATTATTTTTGTCTGGATGAACCAAGAAGGCTTGCCTTTTGTAATACTTTTTTATATCGTCGTCAGTACATGTTGGAGTGACACCTAATATACTATAAGGATCTTTTCCTTTACAGGCAAGCAATCTCTTCATCGCTTCTTCTCCGGTACTAGGCAAAGCTATATTAGTTTCCAGTCCACCACGAATCCAACTTGTACTCTCTTCTTTTTCTTCACTCTTTGATTTCAGTCTTCGCCAGAACGCAAAACGGCTACTCCCGAACCAACTATCTATTTGTTTACCAATAGCATTCAAAAAACGAATTTTTGAAAATGTAGATACTATATAAAACCATGAGTATTTTAAGTAAAGAACAATGTGATACCACACACATTTCCCACTGAAAATTCACAATTATGAGGAAGTTAATGTCAAGTACTTTCATAATCATAACAATTTTTGTTGCATATAGAAATAAAAAGAATACTTACAGTTGTACTAATAGATTTGCACTCATACTGACAACGTCAGAGATCAAATGTAAAAACCAAAAAAATATCTTCAATCCTATTTTATTCCAACGACTGAGATATTTGCTAGCAGTTTTATATACTTCCTTAAACGCAGTATCCTTATTTTCTCTCTTACGATTTCTTTGACCTTTCTTAATTTGCTGCGCTTTTTCAGCTTGAGAATGTTTTGAGCTTTTTTCCTTGGTTAGTTTCTTTTCTTCTTTGACCTTATTGTTTGCTTGCTGATTCTTTTCAATTTTTTCAGTAGATAGATTTTCAGTTTCGCTGAAGCTATTTGAAGTATTCAAATTATTATTTATTTGTATTGGACGTTTCTGCAAATTAGTTGCATTCTTTGTACTATTATTTTGAATTTTTGAATTGTTCAATGTCTCTCCCTTTTCACTCTTTTTGGAAGATTTAAAACTTTTCTTTCTTTCAAAATTGTCAGATCTATCAAATGTCAAATCCGAAGGTTCAGTTTGTGAGCCAAGATTATCCAGTGATACCCAGCGTCTTGATAAATTGGAATTAATTTTTTCAGATGCTTTCTTCGGCACCTGAATTTTCGGAGACCCATGCTCATCACTGCCCGATGAATTTTGCCTTTTAAGAACTGCAGGCTTCGTTTTACTTTTTGAGTTTTTACTTAAAACTTTCTTTGTCGTACTCTCCTGTTTTGGCTTGATTGGAGCAGTGATCAAAGGGGAGGGTGGAGTTGGAATCGACTTTGCCAAAACATCTGAATACGAGGGTCGCATTGGTTTTACCTCTGCGACGATTCTAGGTTTCTTCTGTTGTATATCTACTGGATTTCTAGGCAATTCTTCTATCTCTTTTGCTTTAGGTGTCAATTGAGGTACAGGAGTAACATTAGGAGATCCTCCAAATGGACTATAAGTTCCTGATTGATTTGGCACCCAATTCCCTACAAGATTATCAATCAATTGTTTTCCATTTGAATTTTGAGTTGTCGAATTGGAGGTAAGTGGCACCTACAAAAATAAATAACTTACATCAGATAAATTTCACAACAACAAAAATGAAAACTTCATTTCAAATATATGCTGCCCACGAAATAGAGGTTATGATATCAATAGTTTGGTTTCACTTTTCAAAGCCTACTTCTGAGAAAAATAAAACGGCAATATAGAATTAACAGATACTATTCAATTTCATGATCCAATTTGAATGAGCCAGAGTCCATTATATTATTGAAACTCAAAAGAATTCACTAACCTGCGACTGTTGACTATGGAAGAGCCCTATGGGGCTATACTCTTGATCTATTATGCCTTGATTATTAGTATAAGACGTTATGTTGTTTAGTTTATTGTTATATTGTTCCATAGTTCCAAGCAAGTCATTATTTTCATTTATTCCCAAACGGTTCACTGTCTGAGCAGGAAAGTAAATGCATTCCGTTGTCTCTGTGCCTGTAGTAGTGGTTGCCGTTGTTGCTGTTGTAGAAGAATTGTAGGGTGGTATATCTGGCATGAAAAGGGGAGACGATATAGGATTTACTGGTTGTACATTTGATGGATTAGAATGCAACGTTGAGCTGGTCATATAATGCTGCAATTGACTAGGTGAATAGTCAGTCCAATTGCAAGATTGCGTTGGTGGACTAGGAACTCTCAATCGATTATAAGTATGGCTAGAACCATTGTCGAAATCTGCAGTCATGGCTTCAAACATCTTGTCTAAGGACATTCGTTTATAGTCTGGCGGCGAGTGTTGCTGATCATCCATCTTTCTTGGAGTTTCTGTTGAGAAAAATATCAAATGAAATACAGTTTTAATTATTCGTGGAACGACGACAATCACAGTGTAATCAAAAGATAGAGTCCTAGAATGAGACCATTAAAATATCTATGTGACTTTAAATGTTAAATTATTGCAACACTTTCAACATATATAGAAACCACACACACAAGAACGTTCGCGTCACGCTGTTCGTCGATAAAATCACGTTCAAACTGTCGAAGAACTATTTTGCAAAGAATCAGCATAGGTATCTCATAACAAGTGGTATAGGTAAGAGTATCAGTTTCAGATAATCCGTCCGCGACTCTTCCACAAAGCAGCAGCAGCAGCAGCAGCAGCAGCAGCAGCCAGATGTGAACATAACCAAACTCTAATTTTAGCACGGAAGAGGAAAAATCCTTTTGATGGTAAACAACAGAAATAGCCGTAACGGAAAAACACGGCGGAAGTGAAATTCGAAGCCACTTTCCTTTCGAACAACAATCGCCAGGTTTTGCAATAACATAACCTAAAACTCGAACTGGTCTCTCTCGGCGCGCGAGCTGACGCTATTTCTGTGATAAAAGATGAGCCGTTCGCGAGGAAAAGTCGGGACGAGGGTGAATTAGCAAGTTACCTTCGACACCAGCATCAAAATAGTCGGTTCAGCACGTAGCACATAGAAGCAAAGGGGATGAGAGCGCGTTAAATGCGATAATGCGAAAAAAATACAGGATACAGGAACGAACGGACGTCGATGGCATATAAGTATACACTTGTATATACATGTATATATTATTATATGCAGCGAATCACGATTCGCCATTTACCAAGACCATATGGAGGACGAAACTGCGGGATTGAAAGAAGGGGAAGCCAACAACAAACCAAAACTATAGTTTCGTCGCGGCGCAGCTCTCAGCTCGCGCTCGCACACGACGATGTTTCAGCGGCTTATTCGAGTGAGTATACTTATATGCACATTGTAGTACCAGTAGAATGCCAGTATTTTCGTTGAAAAACTTTTTTTTTTTTGCAATATGATTGAAGATCAAAAGAATTGATTGCATTAGAAAGGTTAGGTTCACGTAAATTGCACGACAATGTCATAATAATACATTCGTAAGGTATTCTCTGAAAGTAAGTAATTATTCAGTTAATACATCCGCATTTTTACTTGTTCACCACTATTTATTATATAAATGTTTACAATGAAGCTCATTGAATAAACTATACGCAAGACAGACTTAGTCAGCTGATATGTGTACATATATTTATATAAAGTATACTTGTTGCATCATTGGTATATAATATACACATACATTATAGGTATTAGATATTATGAAACGGATTACGGAAAAATGAAATGAAATTGGATCGATTTAGTCTGCGAGGACAGTAAGTAGCATATTAAAAATGTTTATTGTAAATGATGTTATAATATATTAAAATAAATACAAATAAGTGTATAACAGCGGACGCATAACGCTTATAAATTAAATTTTAAATAGCGAGAGTATAACGCCGTTGCTTTCCATGTATATATAAACGGTACAATTTAATCGATTTGCGCGCTGCACAATAACGTATACGCGCACATATCATTGCGGCTGTATATAGTGCCCAGCTATATAGGTATATATTGGTGCAATCTGATGCACCATCTCGAGTCCTCCTCTTAAAAAATATAAAGCTCTCAGCAGAAGAGATCTAAAAACAACAACGTTGCAGTTGGTCCGTAAAATGTAAACGCGCGTATACATAGGTATTATTTTTATATTAAAAAAGAGTGTGAATTATGCACTACTTAATGTAGAACAGCAGAGCACAGTGACTGTCGTCTTCGATTAAAGCTCATCCTCTCGTGGCTTTGAACCCGAATCCTGGCGCATATTATACACGCAAACACGCAAACACAGAGCGAAATACAGAGAGAGAGGACACATCAGTGGATATTATATTGAATTTATGTGTATCATGAGAGCTGAGGAGAGAGTTTACCAAACCGTACACTTCTTCGCGGGGTTCATAGGGGAGCCGAGTGGACAGTTGAAGTCCTTGGCGAACTCGGGCATGTTGGACATGGGTCCGATAACACGGAACTCGCCGGGGCTGTGTGGGTCGGTGATGACGCGAGCCTTGAGAGCCTCGGGCCGGTACTTGTTGCACCAGACGTTGGCAGCGCCGATCCAGAACATCTGTTGTGGACTGTACTGCAGACCCGGTAGACGAGCCTCCTGCTGGCCGTTGGTTCGCTCCCACTCGTTGTAGGCTAGGTAGGCCTCCTTGATGCCGCCGTTGTCCGCTATGTTCTCGCCCTGGGTGTTGATGCCGTTTATCTGTGTAAGTATACATAATAGTTTACAAAGTAACC
>UCOJ01001632.1:0-20000 GCA_900474305.1 Cecidostiba fungosa
GTATAAATAATGGTTAGTTAATGGCCGTGAAATTGCTAAGCAAAATAATTTCGGTCACAAAAGGGTGACAGAATAAGAAAAACACGAATATCTTTGTAAGTCGTGGTTGTATGACTTTAATTGACTGTTAATTAGATAAACCATTTGGAAACGAATTAAAATTCATTAGTCTTTCTGCAATTAAAATACGGCATAAGAAATAATATCAATTTGATGGTTTTGGGGTTATGTTTATTCCAGTAAATGCTCAAAAAATGGGAGAAAAAGCGTTTCATTGCAAGCTATAGTTCTAGATTATTAAATTTCTCGTAGCCATTTCATAGTTTCCAGGCCATTTTAACTATTTGGATTTCTACCAGAGCAACAATTACAAAATTCATAATTTTGTGAAGAGAACTGCATCGAGTTAAATTAAAATTGGAAACGTCAGTAACTCGCTTCAACGTACGTGAACTAAAATAGTCCGCTGCCGACGTAACGAATAAAATTCGATTTCTGATGCACGTACCGTTTTTTCCTCGCTCGAAAATCCGTGCGGAATATTTCAAAGAATAAAACCGCCCAAAGCAAAAGAGCAAAAAAAAGGAATGTTGTAGTTTCAAAAATCAGATGTTCGGCAGCTCGCCATTGCTCTTTCTCTATCTCTCTCAGCTGCGCCATTCGTTCGCGGCACTGCCGAAAAGAAACTCGAGCCGAAATTCCGTGTACTCGAAAATGCTCGGAGCGTGCAATTCCTCTATCTATATACATCCCCCTGCAGTTGTATGTACCTATGTACACGACGCGGATTTCTCTATACAGCCGAACGAATTTAACAGCCAATGAACCAGAAGGAAAAATAAGTGAAAAACAAGGAGCGACCTGCTTTCTTTTCGTGCCGCTGCTCTCCTTCTCCTCGTTGCGGATGGCAAGAAAAACAAGAAGGAAAAGAAGCCCGAGCGAGCTTTGAATCGGGATAGAAACTTAAAGATATACCGGGTCCACGCAATCTGAGCTTGCAGGCTCTTTCAATTCGCGCACGGGCTACTGCTTCCGGAGGCTTATCGTCGGTCAAGAAGTCGACTCGCTCTCTCTGTGCGTGTAAGGATTTCGTTCATTTAATGAACCTCTGGGTAGAATATCCGCTGTATCACGCTCTCGCCTGGTATTTTTTTGCGTCCGACATGCGATTTGCTGCAGTGACTTTTTTCCGGAATACATTTGCTCTTTTTTTACTTTCTCGAAGAGAAAGCTTTTTCTGGACATACCTCTCAAATTTTACACACATTTTTGTCATGCTGTTATAGGATACGCGTGGAAAATTCCAACTGTGTCGACCAAGGATTTTATATTTTAGAGCAAATTTGAAAAATTAAAAAATCATTATATTTTTTGTTATTTTGTATAGAAAAAATTAATTTTATGAATTGAATCTTTAGGACAAGAAAGTTTAATTGAAAATCTACAATTTTTGTTGTTGTATCTTTATAAGCCGTACTTATGACTTTAATTAATTATTAATTGCGTATGAACCTGTTAATACCCGATTAAAATTGGTATATCTTTTTGTATTTAGTGTACAATATAAGAACCAAAATTAATATTATGGTTTTGGAGTATGTTTATTCCAACAATTGCTTAAAAAATTGAGAAAAAGTGTTTCGTCACGAGCAAGTTTTAGGCTACTTTTTATAACCATATGTCTGCAGTCTGTGGTCGTTTATGCCAAAGTCCAGGTATAAATATTATGTCCGGAACATGTGATTCGTAGTTTTTTATGCATATATCGATTCGCGATAGTATCTACGTGTTTACGGTCGTTACAGTTAAGTCGTTAACAATTAATATAAACTAAGTACGCCAATACTAAAATAACTGTTAAGATTTCTGTCAGCGTAAAAAATAAAATTTTTATACGATTTTTGCAGTAGAGTTAACTCAAGCTTTTATCTAATTTTAGTATATCAATTATAAATAAAACTATTGTGTCTATTAAAAAGCATAGTGTGCCAAATTAGTTGGCAGCGTTATTTGTTTTTTCAATTTAATAATAAATCTAGTTTCATGTTATCGTTTTGACAGTTCTTTTTCACTTTGTGTATCAATTTATTTGTTAAAAAGATATTGTTTACTTTTGAACAAAAGAACGCGCGTTTTTATGCAAGCTCATCGGAGCTTTTCATTATACCTTTGAAATATTAATAACTCAAACATGAAATAATCGCAGTGAACGGCATTCTTCCGACTTTATTTTTGCAAAAAAAAAAAAAACGTAACTGATGGAGGATTTTTCGAAACAAAAAGGAAGTATTGATTAGCATTTTATGATTGCGTGAAAAAGATACAGATACAGACGTCATGGTAAATAGATCAGCGTAGTGTGATTCACAATGCAAATTATGAAAATAATTTTCTGAAAATCTTTAGAAACCCATTTTTCTACCCCGCAGGAGTATAAAATTTATATAAAGATAGCCGCGCTCTCGCAAGCGTTTTAGGCATGCATTCCCCCACAACACAAGGGTGGCTCACAGTTTGTTCATCATTTCGGTACCTGTTTGCGAGCGTGCAACGTGAAGATTAGCCGGTGTTCTTCCAGCGTCTCTTGGCTCATCATAAAAATGTCGCGAGTAAACAGCCACATCCGCTCTAGCGCGCAACAATACATTGCTTCGCTATGGCAGCGCAGCTAAAACGCGGAAGTGGATGCATCGATTTAGAGAAGATTACACGCTTTATAATGTTCCCTTTCTCCGCTACCCATCCTTTCTTATACACTCAGCAGGTGGAGAGACGCTACTCTCCAGCAATTTATGACAGTTTGTTAAGCCCACTATCGTATGCCGACCTGAATCTCTTGAGTAAACGCGCCAAGGGTTAGTCCCTCGGTCGCTGCTGCTACTACTGCTTCTCGGTGTACACACCTACAGATATATAGCTGCGATGTGTATACGAACACGGAGCCATGTCTCGTATACGTAGTGTACACAGGGCCAATGCGATGACTCGGTCGGGTCATGGTGAGCTCTAAGCCGGGGGAATATATGGATAAGGGCGATGAACGGGGAGGTCTACTGGTGAGCCCGAGAGTCGTGCTAAAAGTCGCTGTCGGCGGTCTCAGCCGGGATTGACGCCGCGAGTCTCCTGATGTTTGAGCTAGTCATTGAAAGAAGCGCGAAGCGATTTTCTCGAACGATGTTGCCTCGCTGTAATTGAAACTTAGTGGAAATAGATCTTGTATGTGTATAATATGTATGTGTGTTCTGCCTTATCTTTCTGAAACTTTTATAACTATATACTCTTCGATGTTATCAGAAGTTTTGTTTTGCAATATAGCGTGAATTCTCGAAGGCAAAGAAAGTGAGAAATCAGCCAATTCTGGTCGAGGATTGTTGAAAAACTTCAGAGCTTTTTTACTCTTGAAACTATTTGCAGCCACTGGTGCTTTTTTTGCAAACGTTTCTATGCTGCGCACTTTTACTTCTTTTCCTATAGCTTTGTTCGGTATCTAACTGTTGTATATACGACTTGAGATAACGCTGCGACAGCTGCGCTGTTTTATTAATGATGCTGTTTGTCAGGTTTGGAGAAAAAACCTGAGACAGGTAGATATAGAATATTATGTCTAGTTGAGCATATAGCATTGTGGCTTTATGGCAAATTAACTTAAAATTTTAAGCTCTACGACGAAGATGGATTTTGTCGACGGATCGTGAATTTATTATTCACGGCACGCTACTTGTTTTATGAGCCTTTACCACTTTTAATAAATTATAAGTGCTTGGATTACACAGAATATTGTATGAGATGCAGTCGAAAAGTCATGCGACTTTTTTGTCTCTCTGACAACGTTAGTGATTCCTACTGTATTTACGTTATGAACTTTCTAAATATTTAACGAATATAGTCATATGAAAAAAGGAATATTCTTCTATGAATTCTATTGATATTTCTTTTTCAATTTATTTACCGTTACACAAAATGAATGTTGATCGACGTATTTTTATTTAGATACTTGGGAAACATATAGTTTGCGTCAAGTTGTCCTTAGCGGCAGTTATAATTTTGTTTGTCGAGTCTTTGAATCACATCGATTTCCAAGATTCATCAGACTTACAACAGCGCTGCGAGATTTTCGATTAAAACTTTGTGATTAGAGAAATTCATCGATCAGTCTTTGAAGTCAAAGTCGTAGTGCGTGGAAAATAAGTTACTTTGCAATGGAAATCTCTCCGCGATAGCGAATGGGAAATTCGTTGATTCTGCCAGAGTGTGTGCGCAAAGGAACTAAACTTCTCTGCTTCGTTCGCAATTTCACGTGATCATTAAAACTGAACCTTTCTTCTCTTCCACTGTCGTGATTATATTAAACAATATAATTTCAGGATGAATATTTGGAAGGGTACTTTTAAAAACTTTTGTTATTACGTATTTTAGCTAACTCGATTTTTAAAAATTATCCACTCATAAATCGATGACATCAGCAAAATTTCTAGAATTTGTATCATTCAGTTCTCGAAAGCTCTTATAAATTTTAATCGAACTCAATGCCTATATCTCTCGCTCTAGATCGAAAGCAGCGTTAACTCGTCCATTCGACGCATATTTCGAAAAGTTCATCGCCAATTTTACTTTCGAGATGGCGGCGCCACTTAAGACCCACGTTCTACAAGAGACGCGCGCTCGCCATGGCCCCGGAGTTAATTGGTGAATAATGTAGAGCCCTTAGTGCCAATCCACTGGGCGTGACAAGCCGTGTGCGGAGCCCTCTTAGACGTTCTGAATATTAATCAGTCGAGCGTTGCAAGCTCGCGCGTCAGTTACACGGTTATCTGGTTTAAACTGTGCCATTCTTCGCCTTCGGGCAGTTAATCATAATTTCAATGCTATAATCTGTTGCGAAAAAAAGCGAAAGTGATATGTGATGGCTTGTCACAAATCTTTCGGATGATGCATCTCTCGTCGTGAAGGAGCGCCGACTGACGAAGTTATATTCCGTTAATTCATTTTGCTGAAATGAAAGTTCCATTATACTCTGGCGAACATAATAATGCATCGAATGCATTATGAGGAAATGAGAATTAATAATACGGATCGTAAAGGTAATTACTTTTTTCTTTCAAGGAAAAATAGTGGAAGCTATATTGATTTTTGTTCTCCTGTTTGAAATACAATTTCAGTTTCGATGGAATATATGTACAGCTCTGAGAATAAAATGAGTGCATAGATGATTCTTTTCAACTTCATTGTGACGAGAGGTATACGAGTTATTGTTTCATAATATTATTGTATACTTTCAAAACATTGATTTTCTGATGCCTTTAAAAATCATGACAGCGGTTTATCGACATTTCATTTCCGAGACTTGTTTACCTCGTATGACGTGTAACAAAAACTCCAATTAAAATGAGTCTGCAAGCGGGTTGCATTTCTCCATCTAATGTAATTTAAAGTAAAATAAACGATCACGCTGTTCGCTCTTGCCTTATAAAATAAATGATAATATAATGTTTACAATTCAAGTGTCGGCTCGCGTAAAATTTTCACATCATCCAGATGTAAGTTTTGACATTTTCTAATATACCGTTCGCATGTCTCACTTCTCGGACATCGACACTTTATTAGGAATTGTTTTATTTTTCAACATTTCTCCTAATTCGTTCATTTGTTTTCAACTAGCAACACGTATACCTTCGTAAGCACAAGTTCTTCATCCATCGAACTCGATCAGATACCGCTAGCTTTAGACGATCCTCTAAACAACATCAGGAATGCAACCGAGTGTAAAAACATTCCATTTCTCCCAGTCTCGCACCGTTGAAATCGCTCCACCTAGCAAGGCTCGCGCATCAATTACGCCCGGAGGCGAACGTCATAACGTCGCCCACTTATGCAGTAGCTGAAGCTATGTGTCCGCATATACGCTCCTCATGTGGCAGAGCAAGGTACATAAGGAGGAGCAGCAGGTCTGGCAAATACGAGCGTCTGCTCGGGCGATACGGCCGAGCAGCCTTGGACATTAGACGGAATGTAATAGAGGTATTGGCTTTTCTCCAAACGGTCAAATATCGCCTCTCCGTTCTATCTCTATCTCTCTCTCTCTCCGGATAGACTCCAGTTATGTGTGCGCCCGCACGTACGGCTGCACACAAGACGTGTGCGCCTGCGTTAAAGTGCATATAGAGCTGCTCGCCTAGAAGGAGCTAGCTAGAACCGCCGCCGGCGAAATACACATACGAGAGCTGATGCTGTGCTTCGAGGAATATGATGAGCTTGAAGAGGATATATAAGGAGGACCATATAGTCGAGATTCATCGATTAGTACGCCTGTTGGTCTATCAGATTATATTTGCGCCAGCGTTACTTTATTACTCTAGAAGAAAACTTGCTGTTGGCCAGAAAATTTTAAACTTTTGTTAAATTGCTTCGAAGTTCTTTATCATACACAGTACAATGACAGCTGTAGTATTTGATCCTGGCTGTCTGTCCAAACCACAACATTTTAAGCATGCGTATATTTATACTATATTCTGCAATTTTATATCTCGACAAATAGGATCTATGAGGAATAACAATTCTGTAAAATACGACATCGGTTTTTTGAGTTAAGGAATCATCATCCCATGGCTTGAGTCAACTTCACAGCGAGAAAAAGTTGTGGACTCTCCTTGTAAGTTAAGCTAACTATTTAAACGACACCAGAACAGCTCTTTTCCCGGCGCCAAGAAACTCTTTCTTTCACAGCAAACAAATTGTCACCTTCAGCCCCCTGGCAGAGACAGTTCTTTCTCGGAGCGCAATTAAACGCTAAAAATAACATTAAGTCACGCACACCTTGACCTGCGCACGTATTATTTGCTTATCCGCTCAGGGTAAACACAGAGGAAGGCACAACGCGAGCAAAGCAATTTATTCGAATCTGAGGCTAAGTTTATGAGAAACAGAAGCACGACTCCTCCTCCTCCTCCTTCTCGAGACTAAGAGGAAGAGGATAGAGGGGCCGTCGCTCCGCCTCGCGACGAGACAGCAAATCTAATTTCACCGCAGCAGCGGAATCCATTGGCGACTTAAGTAAACTTCGTTGTCCTCTTTCCCTTCCTCCTCATCCCCTATGTGTCTGTCTGACTACTGCCACTACTCGATCCTTTTTTGCGTCTTTCCTTCAAAATTCCCACGAGGTTCCTCTCTCCATCTTATTTCTGTGTGTATATATGTGCGCACAAAGATCAACGAGCACCGAGAGAAAGGATAGTCGCAGAGAAGGTTATTTAATTTTCGTCTATACAGTGACGGAAATGGCGTCTGATTTTTGAATTTCCGTGCGATTCGTGCGCGTCTCTCTCTTCTCTTCTCTTCCTCGAAGTATCGAAGTTCTGAGTTTTCTTCGCTGCCAGCAAACAATCTCCCGGGAGGATCCAATATCAATCAACGAGCTGCAGCAGCGCTCGTTAGTGTGTTTCAGCCGGCTGCAGATTATTCGCTGTTTTTGCGCTTTCCATGCTCTGCTATACCTATTCCAGTGCTGTATAGCCCTGAAGGCTGGAGTTAATTGATGTCTGCTCGAGTAGTGGACGTCTTGAGAGAAACTTATAATATAGGTGGATTTCGTTAATGACACAAGTGAAAAATAAATAAGTTATTGTTACAGTCTCGAGATTATTCGAAGCATCCATTATACTATTGCAAAGTATACTATGCTTCAAACGTAGATAGTAACACTCGATTTACCGGTAGATGTGTTATTCAGTACAGAATCTAAATCAACGTTTGCTCTACAGACCTATTCATCATGAAACGCCTCTGTGCCATCGTTGTAAATCATTGTATATACAAGATATTTCAAATTAAAAAAAAAATGCGGTCATCCACCTCACATGCACATTCCTCCGTCGCCGCGCATAAATAGGAAAATTGCAAAAAGCAAACCTGTTGAGCGCGTCGCTGGCAATAAAAATTTAATTAAAAGAAATATCGTCGCAATTACGGGAGCAGTCGCATCGTTAACAAGACGCGCCCGTGGTCAATTTAATAGCGTCGTTTGCGTGCGCGCTTTTTTTCCTCGCTTGAACGCGGAAGACAAATGAACGGCCTAATCGAGCACAACGCAAATATTCTCGTGCGCAATTTGTAATCGTCATAAGGTGAGTGAGATTCGTTGCTCTGGTCTTTCATTTTTCTTGCCGGAAGTTGAGATATTTTTGCGCGTGATTTTGTCAGTTGTGTTTACTTTGAGAGACACGAAAGTTTAATTGTTGGCTTTAAGTGACTATAGCTATACTCTGTAAGCAAACTCACTATAAACTAATCTGACGATCTCCTCCGTAATATCTGGAAATCCTCTTCCGCCAGCTCATTAACGAATTTCAATAATTCACCCTTATAAAAGTTCTAACACGTGTAGCCGCACGGGCGAGATTAAATTATGACGATTCAAATAAGAAGAAAATAAAGCCGTCCCAAGAGGAAACCTTAATTCTTCTTCTTTCAAAGAAAGTAGAGCTAAAAAAGAAGGGGGTGGAGAGAGAGAGAGCCGAAGTAAAGAACATCGCCGTCTCGGCCTCATAACGAGGAAAGTAACGAGTTTTAATAACCGAGCTATTAATTACCCGGTCCGCCTCGCTTACCCGAGCGGATCGAAGCTTTTGCTCTCTTTTTATTTTACTCCTCTTTTTACCCATGATCGCGCGCGCTTCGATTAATTATGCACGGGAGGATCGAAACTCTTCTCCGAACGTGTTCCGGGACGAATTGATTCTCTTAGTGTACGTGTGCTACGAACGGACTGTTTATTCGGTTATACAAGTCGTCCTTTAGCGCGAGACACCGAATGCGCACCGTAATAAGGGCCTTGCGAGTAATTTTGTGTACTCGTTTTAATGAAGCGTACAATTATTTAAGGCACTACTGCATTGCTGTTAAGGCACGTTCGCCGACTAATGTCGCTAGGTGTATGTTGGAGAGTTGGTTACAAGCTAAGGTGCCGTGAGGAAATGGGATTTCGAACTTATGCGCTTGTTCTCAGGTAACTCAGCTTTTATCATTCAAATAATTCAACTGTATAATTATGACGAAGTTGATATTTTATTCATTTGGTTTTTTTTTAATAATTTAACTCATTAGTTAAATTTTTCATTACAAATCACACAAATATATTGCAATTAATTTTACAAAGCAGCTCTTGAACTGAATCTTAACCTGAGTTTTTGTTTATTTAACCTTTGCGAACCACATTATCTAGACGTTTATTGAGAATAATATCGGAAAGATAGAGAGTCAAATCACATATCAATGCTATGCGTGACTGCATACTCAACAACCACTCCAACATTATTAGAATAATATTAATTACAAATGCAATACCTCAATCAATGTCCGGAAGCTAAAACAGCTAATAGCTGACGAATCACTTTGCTAAAACCATTCTATCTCTGCTTCTCCCCCCCTCTCTCTCACCGATATCTCTTCACCCGAATCCCAGTCCATTTTACATACACTCCTCTCCCGAAACCTTCTATTTACACCGAGCCAATAGCCGACCGCTCCGCATACCGGTAGCATCTCATCCACTGCTGCCGGCCTGGGAAATGGCACAATTAAACGCGCCACTGTATAGGCCTCTCTCTCTCTCCAGCGCACTTTCACAGGAGGTCCAGTTGCACAGCACCGGCATCGTTTATCTTTCGACGCGCGTATCTGCATTCGCGATAAAATACGCGCTCGCGCGACCGCCGTATAAACTCGATTGCGTGAATTTGCAATTTCCCAATTTGATTTGTGCGACGGTTGAGTGGAATTTTAATTAAAAGCTCATCGCCTGCCGAGGATTTGCCTAATCTTTTACAACTCGACTGCCGTCGTCGTCGGCGCTGCTGCTACTGCTGGATATGGCGCGAATGTAGAGCAACTTTGCATTATTTATGGTATATAGGAGGATAAGGGGGCAGACCGATTGGTGCATCGATATTTATTGCGGAGAGTTGTTGATTTTTGCGGATAACTGCGCGTGCAAGTGGATTTGATTAAGCCAGGCTCGTGTGTATTTCGTGATTTTCTATATAGATGCAAGATATTTTACGCGTGTATATTCGAAATTCGAAACGTTTGTATTTTTCAAACATACACGAGACGTCCAAACAATGTATATATATAGAAACGCGAAGCGTTATATATAGATATTTTTATCCCTGAAAAAAATACCCCCACCTGCGCGCCCGCCTCCCGTCACAATCTATCATCAATAAAACGCACGACTCGCATCAGCGTCTCGTCATCCGTGTAAACGGCGCAGCGTCATTACTTCCTTATCTCTACTCCCGGCGCGTCGTTTCTTGCGCCGTAAACACATCCGAGCGGAATCAAGGCCGACTTTTGCGCCGCTAAGCAAAAAGAAAGAGCGAGTGAGCCAGTACAAACGCACACGCGTGTACGGCGAATAGAGCGGGAGGAGAAAGTATAGTAGCGACGAGGGTGTCGCTGTACAGGCAATAGGGCAAAAACGAGAAGCAGAAAAGAGAGATCGTATTTTTCGCGTCGCCCCACGTGTTATCGAAGCGCTCCCTCTAACAGTTCGACCAATCTTCCGGTCGAAGGGGGAGGGGGGGTATAGAGAGAAGTCCGACATTGGCCTGCTTCGCTTGTCTCTTTCTCTGTCGCTTACATTCCTTCTTCCTTCGGGGCTTCCCATTTCTGCCCTTCTCTCATTTTCAGCCTCGTTTTGTTATCGACGTATACGCAAATATTTTCTCTATGCTATATATATATATACCAGTATATACCTACTTTCTTTCGTGTATTATACGTCCGATATTTTTATACGCGCCATAACCTTTTCAATATACTGTATTTCCCCTAGTACTCTCTCTTTGTTTTTCCAAAACACCTTGTTCTCTGATTTACCTATCGGCCGTGTCAACCCTTTTCCTTCGACTTTCTTTCTGCACCTGTGGTTAGCTCTCTCGGAGCTATGTCTTTCGATTTTTCGAAGCAGTTGACCAGCGAGGAAAACTAGTCGCCAGCACGATACTTTGCAGCCTCAGGTGCAGCACCGTTCAAGAAATTTTACCGGAGCAAATGTATTTTCTTGCAGCGATGCTCGTACAACCAGAGGCACTTGCGTCGTTTCTCACTCCGGTACTTCCCGCTCGTGTTTTTTCCAGCTTCACCTGCGTTTCAAAAAGTAACTTAACTACCCAAGTGCTCATTTTTCTTTTTTTTTAACTATCCGCTTTTTGCTTCTCGCGTAGAGCTACAGAAAAAAGAAGCGTTCAATTTCCACCTGAAGATGACAAATCCCAAATTGACTAAACGCAGTACACGAGAGCAGTAACACAAATCTCATCATCAGAGTGGGAGCCGTCCAGGTGTAGAGTATACCTATGTGCAGTATATAATTCGTCGAATGAAAAAGTCATCGCGCAGCGAATCCTCCGGTTTAATTTAAATCCTCATTCTCGATTCCTCTCCTTTTCTCTCCCTCTCTCGATTTCTTACTGTATTTTTCGGCCTCTCGAGAAAACCATCACGCACTCTCTCTCTCTCTCTCTCTTTTTCTCTATCTGCTCTCTCACGTGGATTTCGTCCGAGAAGTAATTTAGAAAATGACGCGGGCGATGGATTAATCCCGACACGTTCTCTCCCTCTCGTAGATTTTTTTTTCTCTTCAAGAGGTCAGCTCTTCTCTTTAGGCCCGACACCTTCATTTCGACGCCCGGGCTTTTGATGGGGTATAGTGGTCGTCGCCGAGTGAGGTTTGTTGAGATGAGTGGGCCAGCGAGAAAATAGTGCGGATAAAAATAGAGAGCTGGATGATCGATACGAATGGCTTTTTCTTCTTTGTTTGAGTGTGTTCGCGCGCTCGCTGCTCGAGGGCTCTTTTTTTCTCGAGGGGAGCCGAATTCGTTGCTTCGGTGATTGTTATGGCCTCGTGCTCTTGATTGCGGTAGACGCTGTACTCGCACGAGTTAACAAGTTTCGGGATATTCTTTTTTTTTTTTGTTGCTGTTATGTGTATGCTATAGAAACAAACAAATTATCGAACGAAACACACGAAAAGTGTTCGCTCGTTCTAATCAGGAAAGCCGATGTCGATTAGACACACGAGAGAACAACGCAGGTCGAAACTTTGTCGTACGCGTCATCCAAGTGATGACTATTAGAAGTTAACAGGCCGGCATTTAGCACCGCCTTGAATAATGACAAGAGCGATGCTTGTGTCTTAGCCACTTGTTAAGGAAAGTAGTCAGAAACTTGTTATAAGTTTAAGTAGTACGAGTTGCGCATAGTCAGACATATACTCGCTCGGTACTCCGACGCTGCGGGGGTGGCTGGTTATTCACTGGCGCACTTCTCGTCGGCTAATTCGTTGCTGCCTCTAAAGACGTTTCTCTCGTTTCCACTCTCTTACTTTGAAAAACCTTTGGAACTTTTAACTTTCGCTAACGAATGTTATTCGCGAGTGTTGTGATGGAGTGTATGTATGGTTCGACCTGAAAATCTTGGCTCCCTCGAAGCTCTGTGTGCACTCGTACACGCGTATCTATTTCAAATGATTAAATTGAAAAAAAAGATGAGTTATCGTCGATCTGTTAGTCTGAAATTCATTATCGACTGCACCCGTGAATTTCGCGTCCACTTCTATATTAATTGCACTAAAAGCGAAATGAAAAACTCAGCCTCGCTCGATGCATTTAACAAAAAATCGATCCTCGATGACCCAGCGAGCCTCTCGAACCGAAAAAAATTCAGCTCTCTTGTCCAAAAACTAATTTGAATAATGCTGCCTGATGTATCGTTATATTTTCATTTTCAAAGAGAGTTACGCGAGTTTTATCGCAACGGCGGCCGCGGAAAAGTTGGCCCGACAGCAGTGTTGGCACGAAATTGAACGATCAGATAGAAAGTTTCATTTTTCAGTACAGCGCTAGCTAGTTCGCTCTATACCTTTTAAAATAAAAATAAAAAAAAAGACGAAGCACCGGCGGCACACAGACAAAGTGCGAACGCAGAGAGACACATGCACACACCACTATGTAACCGAGCATGAATCAGACGACGGCGGTCTATATAGTCTGCAACTGCGGGGTCGCACGCGAAATCGTTACTCGTATTCGTTTCGCGCGCGGTGACGGGGTAAAGCAATTCGCGGTTCGCGTCATTTTAAAGCTTTGTGGCGCAGGTAATTGAATATAAAGCGCGATTAAAGCCAATCTAAGCCAGTGGGGACTGGAGCCATTGTGATACGGCTTATAGCCAATTTCGATATTGCTGTGTTGAGCGGCTGATTCGATGTACGGTTGGTTGTGTGTGTGTGTGGTGGAACATATATAGTTCGGAAGAGAAGGAAGTGTATATATACTGGGGACGACTGCGCATTTCTACACCTGCTGCTATAATTGGATACAGGAGCAAGACAGGGACAAAGAGCGGGGGAATCGGAAAAGGTTAGGTGGGGGATAGAGAACCGAGTGCATGAAAATATATTGCCTTCGGTACGGTTTACTCACACGTTTTGGTATACGTCGTATATAATGGCATCGGGATTTCAGTTATGTGGAGATAAGTATTATTGTGATGCTTTATTCAATATCAGAATTGTCTTTATAAAGTCTACTGGGGATAATAACATTTTGTCTGCTATTTGCTTTAGCATTATTTATTATTTAGATAATATTCGTAGAGTCGAAAATTAATACAAATTAATTTATAAAGTATTATTGTTTTTATATGATTCAGCTATACTTTCGTCTTGTGCTCAATCCCTTTATATACTTGAGTGAAATTATATCACTTGCTCGAAACTCAAAAGAGAAAGAATTAGCAACTATTTTCGTATATGCAACTGTCTCGATACAATAATTAATCCAGATCAGTTCCGATTAAAGTTTGCACTAACAAAAACTACTATAAAATTGAACAAAGCCCCGGAAAAGTAGCCCTCAACAATAATCCCACAGAAATTGATAAAAGACGCACACGGTAATGGCAAAGAAATCCAGACGGAAGACCTCTAGGTAGAAAGAGATGATACAAATCCAAGAAAGCGTCCGCACAAACGGATCCCAGAGAAAGGAGCGAGAAGCGGTATATATACCCGACTCACATCCGCCAATACGATTCGAGTAGAGGATGAGAACGAATGAGAGCCCAGGCGTATTCCGGTAATGCACAGCCTCGGATTAGTCTCTCGGTGGCCGAAGGAGCTCCTGCGTGATTCCCCCTGATAGGTAAGATCCGAAGCGCGCTCCGTATATAAGTATATATATACTCACAGATTTTTACTCCCACTCTGAAAGAGGAGAAATGCATTATGCTATATAAAGTACAAAGAAAAAGGTGAAATAATTACTCTTGTACATTATATTCTCAATGCAAGCTGTTTCAAGAGTACGATGATGAAAGAAATTGTGGAGCGCGTGTAATTTTTTTACGCTCGTTCGCAGATGAAATAAAAATACAAGATGTAAGACATAAAAAAGAGCGTAAACTCGAGCACATTTACGCAGCAGGCGCGCACGAGCAAACGCTCGCACGCAGAGTACGAAGATAAAGTGGAGGGAATCACATTTCATTAAGCAGCAGCCCTACGCAGCTCGTGAAGAAAAATCGCAAGGCATGCATTTCTAGCGGCGCGTTCTATTGCTACTTACGGCGCACGCGAGCGCGAAACATGCATAAAAGCCTAATCCCAATAAATCGTTCGTGTCTCCCCTCCTGCAAAAAGTAGCCCCAGGAAGTAAAGAAAGGACCATTGTATATATATACTGAATCCAAAGTTAAAGCCCTGGCAAAGGAGGCATCATATAATATATATCCGGCAAATGGAAGAGACGACGAATAAAGCCGGTCAAGTTTAGCCCTCCTCACACTCCATCTCTTCCCCCTATTTCTCCGTGTTTGTGTACACTCGACTGCAGGGCTAAGGCGATCGGGATCGCGAAAAGCAGCAAGGTGTATATATAGGTACTGGTAGCGCTGGAAAAAAAGAGCAACAAGAGGAAAGAAAGACCGAGTGGTTTCTGCGGAGAATGCAGTTGCCGGGAAAAAAGGGAGGCTACTGCTCGCTCGTTTTGCCCCAAGGCGGGCCGACCTCAAAGCTGCTTAATAATGCACCGTTCCCGGAGCATTGAGAGGAAGATAAAGCCGTCATCCGCACTCGGACTTTCGGGCGTGCATGGCAATGGTGCCACAGAGAGGTCAGAGTGTATATGCGCAGTTGCGAACTGTATGCGTTTGTTGCTTTGGTGGAAAAACGATGCGTGACGTTGGTCATAGACAGGGTGTCGGTATGTGGTTTATCTGCGCTGAGAATGTTCTTTTTTTCAACCTGATCTCGTAGTGCCTGAGAATACGTGAGTCGATCGGGTCCCGAAATAGAAATGCTATCAGCCCAGACTCGCTTGATATGGCCTTATATGACATGTAATGCAGTGTAACACCGGGCCAGATCCGGCCATATGACTACATAACTACCCCTGGAATGTCACTATCAGACTCTGGCAGACCATAAAACATAACCTCAAAACTGTGATTTTTTAAATATTTCCTGTTAATTTCTGAGTCCGGTTCACACATTGTTATTCTGGCATAGAATCCGGACTAGACTTTTCCTGTATAAGTACGATTTCTACACCAAGGTGTCTGCAGAGCGTTTAAGTGAGCAGAGGGTGTATTAATGTTAGAAACGTTATTAATTCAAGAATATAGCCATTATTGTGGCTGGATTACCGAGACGTGTGAGAATTCAATTATTAATTTCCAGCTTTGGTTTGATAGCCAATAAAAGGGATGAACTGTAAATAGAAAGAAATGAAGCAGATATCGATATCCGAAGATAATGCAATTATAGAAATACGCTATATAAAAACGTCTGCATTTGTACATTGTATTCCATGGTTTTTATCTCGCTCCAACGATGGCATTTTTTAAGCAATGTGCGTAAAACTGCATTTTACAAATGTCCAAAGTTGCAATTTCACGTTGTCTGAATCAAAAAATATCGTTTGCAGCAATACGTACGTGAATTTAAAAACTCTCGTGTGATGCCAAATCAGACGCGGGTATAAAATTTCACCCACTTGGTACGAAATATATATCAATACTCTTTTTAACACCAACAACATCTGCAGCCTCTCTTAACAACAAATAAATCTAGGCCGCGCTATTGTCTCGCCTCTATTTCCCGAATCTCCACGCGATCTCACTGCGCGCCCCATTTCAGACCCAACAAACTATTCTCTCTATCATATCGCATCATCGTGCACTGCACTCGAGCTTCTTTATTCCAAACGCGATGACGGCCAACACACACACACACATACACACGTTTATCATGCGTGTGGGTCGAGTTTCTTGAACTTGGTGCGAAGCTTGTTTCCTCGCTATGTTATACCATGCATTATTCATATAAACGGGCTTTGCGTACGCGCGCTCCTAGAGAGAGAAAGCTTGTTTTCGCCAAGTTTAACGGAAGAAGAAGCTACTACTGCCGCCCCCTCGCGTGTTTGTTAGCCTTTTCAATTATACCCGCGGGTGTACGAGGTGTTTCTCGAGAGGATGCAGGCTGAAAGAGAGTTTTCGCCTGTGTTTTTGTATTTTCGGCGGGAGAAGTTTGCGCGAGGCTTTTGCGTGACTACGTGTCTGGTGGGGGCGGAGAGTGTGAGCAATTTTCACGTGGAGGGAGGCTTATGTGTTCTTTTCATTTGGTTTAGGGGAGGGGTACGTGGTATGTCGGGTACTCATGCGAGGGTTTAAAAAAATATTGTTTTTTTTTGGAGGAAGCTCTGATGAAATATCGCGACTTCAAAACACTGAGAGAAGAGTTTGGTTGAGTCAAATATGATTCGCTGTTAACTGTTACCAAATATTCAATTGGATATGGCTAAATGAATATTTGGTAACATTTAGCAAATCATATTTGTGAGAACCAAATGATATATTTAAAAGTTTGATCGCCTAAGTAATTGTTTTAGAAATTTTCGTATATTTAAATTCACGCTTTGTTAAAGACAATATCCAGGTAATTTGGAACTCCGATGATCACACACTCATCATACGTGAGTGAAAGCATTTATACATAAAAGAAAAACCATGTAGCAAACGTTGCCGTTCTCGCAACCACCGTACGCATTATAGTTTTACGATTGTAAATACTCAACCTCTAAAAATTCAGTCGATGGAACTTTCAGATTTGAATAGTTAACAAATATTTAGAGTGCAGCTAATAAAAGGATTTGTATGGAATTTCAAATAAATTGATTTGGTTGGTACAACCAAATCCTTTTCTCAGTGAACTCATTCATTTGGTTTGCAATATTAAATCATTTTAATCAGTCTTTTGTCCATCATGGATAGCAAAACTACAATTCACTTTGCAGTGTTTATAATCAAGACGTGAAGTCATCATCATATCAGCGCTGCAAAAGCTGTCAAAAGTTGCTTCCTAATGAAGGGCATTAAAATCCGCTATCGTCAGACTCGTCAATCCCGCGCGTCACAGCTTGTTTCGCTTTCGCTCGTACAAGATCTGCTTCTTCCTGCAAAACTCAGCGGAGCGTAAGAAACCGAGGCCGCGCCGACGACGACAAAAAAAAAGAAGCGGGAATGAAGCAGCAGCAGTAACGGAACGAGAGAAGAGATACGAGCTCGTCGACGGGAGAGAAACGTTAAAAGATGAAGAAGAAGCACAACCCCACCACCACGTCTCTCCCCGCAGCATGGCGGTGTAAAGAAAAGGTTTAGTGGCGACCGTAAAAACCTGCTGCTTATATACATGTATATATAACACATATACACGCAGCCATGCAGGGCTTGAACCTCTTTTATATACACACCAGTACCACACGAAAGTAAACGTTGTAGGTGTGTACACGTTCGCGAGATTTTCTCGCGCGTAGACTCGACGATTTTTGCTTTACGACCTCGTCGTCGCTGCTCGGGTGCCAGTCTCTTTCTTTCGCTCGCGCGCATGATGACGTAATCACCTCTGTGCCGCCGCGCATTTTCATCACCTCAGATGCTTCGATTTTTTTTTTTCGGTACCGCATCTGAGTTTTCCTCTATTTTTGAGATTTTATGTATATATTTGAATATTAAATGCTCGTTGGCCGACATTTGCGAGCCCCAAACGCATTGGTTGTTATGCAGCTTTAATTTTTGTAAAAAGATTTGTTTACTTTGAGATTTTCCGAGTGGTACGTTGCAACCTTTTTTTTTAGGAGGCGAAGAAATGGGTATTTCGAAATATGAAATTTTCAGTGATGTAAAATATTTAGAGAATTATTCGCTGCACGTTCGTTTTTGATAGAAATTTATACGTACATAATAGATCACGTATATCCAAAAATAAAAGGGTAGTTTCTGAAAAGAAATTTTTGCTACTGCTATAAATACACGCTTGAGTCGTTCTATTTTCATGCTGTTTTACAATTTTTCTTTTTAAACTTGCACTTTTTCACTGTTGTATTTACTATTTTACTTTGCATACTTCTTTTTTCTATTTTTCTATGGTGCGTCCTTTTTTAAAATTTGCTCTTCCTTTGCCAAGCTTGCTGCCTTCGTCTGGATTCTTTTGATGTGCTTGTTCTCGTCGTTCATTGTAGTTTCTTTACTGCGACCCGAAGGGTTCTTTAGAATATCATATTTCACTTGTGTTCCGTTTTGTATTTTATTAAATATATTGTATTTAATGGCAACGCCGTTGATTTTGAAATCATGTGACAAAACGATTTGAAATATTCGACACTTATTAAATAATATAGTTTACTTAAGTGCACTGTATATTAATGTATTTATAACTATATTGGATGGATATTACAAAAACCACACCTATTTTTATTTTTATTATTATTATTTTTTTTAATATATGTGATTGTAAAATTAAATTAGTACTATTCTCACTTATTCCACCAAGCCTATGGTGATCTATCAATATTATTTTAATTATATTTTTCTTCCACTACTGCAGTAAACATCCTTTTTTCATTCGAACGTCGCTATTTTTTTCTAATGACGTATGTAACGTAGGTCTTCATCATAGAAGTTGTTATCCAATAATTTTTCATAACGAGGTTAAGTTGACTTTGACTTTTTACCAGGATGTCATGTCTTACAGACTGCTGAGAAGCCTACATTCAAGTCCAGCATGAATATATTTTATCTTTTTATTAAAACGGCAGCATTAAATCTTTTGGATACGGTTTTTGCAGCTTCAAATTAAATACGATAAATTCAAACTACATTTGTACTATTTTACAATTAAATTCATACAATTCTATTAATCCTACAAGAAAACGATTTCAATTAACGATTTAGCACACAAAAAAGCCATTCAAATAAAACTAGGAAAACACGATTATCATCAACACTATATAACAAACTTGACACAGACGAGCAAAACGCTCTGCTTAATGCAAGCGATACAATAAGTTCGTCGCTCTAGAAGTAGCAGCTGAAAAAAAGCAGTAGTGCTGAAAAGTTAAAGCGCCAGCCGTTTAAGCCGTAATAACAGGAGTCGGCTGGACGAGAAAAATCGCGTGCACAATGAAGTCGTCGTCGTCGTCGTCGTCGCGTAAGCTAGGGAGGAGGGGTGTAACGAGGTGACGTCGACGTCCTCGGCCACGCGAACTTTTCCTGCAAACGCGTCTGCGCGTGTGGGTAATGTGCTTTTGAGCTTTGCCGTGGTGGTTTGCTGGAAAATCTTGAGCAGAATGCTTCGGATCTTTTTCTATTCTTTTTCTCCAAACCCGCGCTTGGTTATATTGCAGCGGTTGCAGTTTCTGGGCTTGTCTGCGTCGGCTGGATTCAGGTGCGGTCTGAAACAGTTTTGTGGAGATTTTATTCTGTTTTGTTGGCTCATCTCTTATTGTAGTTTGGCAAAAATATTCTGTATTTTTCTTGTTGGAAACCATTAATATAAAATAGATATCAGCTTATTATCACAAACTATGCGGATGAATTAGCCGGAAACGTTGAGCGGACCAGGGATGAATGATAAGAGTCTAGGAAGAATTTCATTGGATATCAAA
>UCOJ01001632.1:22500-25025 GCA_900474305.1 Cecidostiba fungosa
ATTACATATTATATATGATATTTTATGATATTATATATGATATTACTTGTCGACGCTCCAAAAATTGAATTCGCCATGCAACAAGAGATGAAAATTAATAATTAATGGTCGGGTGTCATTTGTTAACCGCGAGTCAGAAAATTAAAATATAAGCCGGTTACTTCTCATTATTCCATATGGGAATCCAATTTAAATGCCCCGCGCATATATAGCTGCTCACTCCTCTACTACTACTACTGCTACATACAGCGTAAAAAGAAGAGTATAGCAGTGTGGGACGAGTTGGGCAGTGCAAACGCGAGAGGCGCAAGAGGGTAAACGATAGAGAGAAAGGAGTGTTCCCCGCTGGGACAGACGAGGGGATAGGGTAGGATCCGTTACGAGAGAGAACGGGTGCCGGAGATTCAATTAGCCATTCTTCTGTCGCTCGTTAGTCTCCCGCGCGGTCGCGTCCTCTCGCTATAACGATCCCGTGGCGGAACATCGACACTGCTAAAGCTTAATTTTCCTCGAAAATCGCCGCGATCCCAACGGATTCACACTCCCCGATTTCTGCCGCTTCAGTGCTCTTGCACCTACTGTCCTGTGCTGGAAAAGTATCGGAAGCAGCATCGCGAGATTAACGACTGCCTGTGTGTGTGTGCGCGCGCGCTAGTCTGTTATACTCTCCGGCTAATGTGGGACTTTGGGATTTCTTGGGTTGGAATTTCCAATCGAAGATTTTCAATTAATTTCCGGAATTGCTTCAGAGCCAATTGATCATCCTAATGGCTGGATTAGCAGTCGCTTTATCTCAGCTGGCCAATTGGAAATTCGGACCATTTCGAGTATGTATAACCTTTTTGGACCTGATGCGATATTGCGGTATGTGACATGTGCGAGCATAAGCCGTCTTGACGAGCGCGCGAGCCTCATCAGCGTCGAATCGAACACCGCCCCTAATGCAATTACGAGTTTAGATGGGCCTTGGTCATGCACCCATGGCACTTTCAAAATTGACTGCTCCAGGTCAACGTTCTCGGTGTGTAACCTGTAGTTTTGGTACTTTGCCGTGACGACTCTCTGCGAATGAGGGTCACGTGTATAGGCCAAACGAGATGAAATACCGTGCTGTTCAAATGCGCGTTAACTATACGCGAAACTACGCTCTGATGTGCGATTATATTTGTTAATTAATTTACTGGATATGAGCTTCATATGATTCGAGTTAATTAATCACATATTCTGCATAAGATATGGTTTTTGCGGTATATGTAGAGGTATAATATATCTTCTAGTTGATCAATATACTTTGCAACAGAAATAGTTGTCATGTAGTGTATAACTATATTAAATAATCGAAATGGATACGGCGACTATACGTCTCTGGAATAAAACTTACGCCTCAGGAACGAGATACTCAGGGAACTGGCGGTTGCAAGAGAATTTCAATCAACAAAATATTATTTACCGTAATACAATGCGGATAACAATCAACTCGGGATGATAGAACTTCTCGTAGCTCGATTCCTTATCGTTTCACAGTCGCCTGCAACGGAATTGAAAATGAATTAAATTGAAATCTCTTTTTTAAAAGTTCATTTCTTCGTCCGATTGTTGGGAAAACGAACCAATTACAAACTAAACTGAGCGAACTCATATTTCCACTCTGGTCTTATATTCTCGTCTTCCTATTTTCTTCAGATTGATACAGAGTAGAAATTATGAGTTCTCTAAAATACCGTCGGATAAACAACATAAACTTACGCTCCTCTACGTTTTCCCATAATTATCTCTCTCCTCCTTCTCGGTATCAAAAAGTAATTCAAGCGGAACAATGTTCTCAGAAGCAGACCTACGCTCTTGAAAGTAGCTCGGGAGAGTTGCATTAATCAGTATCGAGTATAGGAGTCTTCCGTTGATTGAAAAATGCGACGCCTTTTTTTGTCGCAATCTTGCATTTTTCTTGCTTCTCGCGTCCTAGTTTCATCGTGCAGAGGTGTCGCGTTCGCCGCGGGAATCGCAGATGCTTTTGACGTAGTCGGATGTCGCGCACGTATACGCGAGAGTTTGAATTGGATTTTGTCCGGACGGGAATTCACGTGTCATTGGACGTTCGTTTGGCCGTTGCGCTGCTGTTTACCGCATGCACGCCATTCGAATAGTTTTGCACTCGAGCGTATGTCGAGTGGATTTTGTAGCATAATATGGAAATCAAAGCAGCAAGACTTCGTGTACGTATTATATAATTTAGGCTATGTGACGAAAAATTGGTATATGGCGTTATTTCAGATTTTAATTTTCATTCAAATGAATAAAAAATAAAAATTAGCAAATGCTGATATGGGCAAAGAATAGTACATTATGCAACAAGGGAGTAAAGTCGTTGATTATGCCCGCGGGTGAGAGTTTACTGCCCTCGCTTCGCTCGGGCAGTAAATCACCCGAGGAAATGATTGGCTTTACTCTCGTGTTGCATATAGTGCTTTATTCACGTCTGAGCTGTGTAGCCACTTTATTTCTTGAAAAGTGGGACTTAAATAGCC
>UCOJ01001633.1:0-25036 GCA_900474305.1 Cecidostiba fungosa
ATGCGGCGTTGCCACATCTACGAAGCGATCGCAGAATCCGTCCAAATCACCGCGTTTTTATTTTTTCTATTAATTATCATTCTCTACTAAAGCAATCAAATGAACTTTATAAGGTCTCAAAATGTTCCTTGATATTTAAACTAACGATTAAAAAATCATTGTCAAAATCTGAACGGTAGATGCTGCGCATTACGTAACTGAAGACAAAAAAAATATCATTCCCCATAAGAGTCTGCGTTAAGCGCGTGAGAAAGCATGAAAATTAAAATGCTTCTAACTTGTCTCCTATGCAACCCTAGCCCACAAAAATTGAACTGAGTTACTTCTACACTATTATTTATGTGTGAGATTTTTTTCAGAATTTTTTGAACGGTAAATTTTTGATCGACACTACTACCTTAACTGTTGATTCTCGTTCATTTGGCTGAATTTAAAGTCATATTAATTAATAAACAGTTGAGACGGCGATTATTTTTATTTAAAAATGTTTACGTTTGAAACTAAAAAATAAACATTCATTCATTTTCTTTAAATTTGTATCCTGTTTGAAACTAAAAATCAAACACTTTGACAATTCATTGATCCATTTTAACTTTGTTTGATAACAGTTGTTCTAAATGTATCTTATGTATATACTGGTCATTCACAGTTTCTAATGCGAGTAAACCTATATTTACTTTCACTTATTTTAATTTGAACTAACAAATTTGATTATATCAGTAATATTTTCATTAAAAATTCACGTTAATAATCAATCTTACAACTCAACTTGTATAAGAATAAATGTTCTTGTTTATAGCAAATAATAAAATTGCATTTAATACACTTACATGTTGAGACAATTAGTATAGCATGTTATTTTGCATAGCTAGAATATAACATACGGCGTTATATTAGCGCATTAAGTAGATTGTATGGAAATTAAGTATCTCGCGGTATGCGTAATGCTGTGTATAACTCGATTACTATAACGAGGCCGGCGAATGATTATTATAAAAGTCTCGAACTACCGCGATAAACATCCTATAAGGTTGCAGAAAATGCTTTTCAAGCGCACTAAACTTATTCTTGATCGGCGGCGCGCGATGCGATATAATCGAAAACCTTAAACTGCACAAGTTATTAGCGAGTAATGGGCTAGTTAGGCGGGACATTCGCAGCAATTACTTGCCGTCTCAGAGTAGGCTGCACTATAAAGTCGCTTTTCAATTGTCGAAATAAATTAAGATGTATAAATACCGCAATTACGTGCGGTACAGCAGTAGTATATAATATAATAAGTCAAATGGCTATCGCACGATGTGCGCGAGCATATAAAACCCATAGCGTCAATACACGTTACAGGTTCGTCGACTTGCGTTTGACCCCACCCCGCACACACATCAAAGCGTTGGCACCTCAAGCACGCGCCTTTCCCTTGTTACACAAAATGTAAAATGTAAAAACACAAATTTCTGGCAAATTCTTTAATGGAGAAGCCAGCCCCCGTTGTGTATGCCAAGTAGCATTTCTTGTCATCATAAAACGCCGCCGCCGCGCGTATAGTTTCCAACCGCTATTACGCGCGTTACACCAGACGAGCAAATTCATAGTTTCACAAAAAGAAAGAAGAAGAAAAAAACGAGGATTGAATAATTCTTTCGCCGTATAGGTATACCTATGTACCCGCAGTGCACTTACACAAAGCTTCTCGAGGATCGAGAAGAAGAGGCACTCTCGAGCGAGCTATGAATACGAAAGAAGACAGGCTGCAGCCGTGCGAATGTCACTCGTCATATATAACGCGCCGTGCAGCTATTATTTTGTGAGCACGATGCAGGTATAGTCCTCGAGGGAACAAGAGGGAGACGATCGTGACGAAGTAATCAAGTGACGCCCGCGTGTCTCGGAAGATCTACTTCGGAGATTCTCGCTACCGATGTATATGCGATTGTATATATATATATATAACGAGTTCGAACAGATCGCTCTATGTTGTAGAGAGTTTACATTCTGCAGTAGAATAATCTTTCGTGTAACAATATCGTCAAGCGCCTTATCGTACAGAAAATAATATCAAAGTCCAGAAACGCGTCAAGCGCCGCTAACTCCCGTAATCCAATTTGATCCTCCTCAGTAAGCGTTCGGAGTAAACGACGCATAGCCAATACCTATAATGTTTTCGTATGCACGTATATACAGTCGGCGCAACGCGCTGTCCATACATTATATACGCTGCAGGACTGCTGGAATGCCGAGCTGTACGTATACCTATATACCTATACTATATATCCTCGTACGTCGTGAATGATAATTAACGAGCACACTCGACGACTCTGTGCAGCATACATACACCGCGAGGCTGCAGAGCTCGCACATGGAAACGGGATCTCTGATGCAGTTGGTCGTCATTCGTGTGTACAATGTTATACATACAGT
Source organism: Cecidostiba fungosa (assembly GCA_900474305.1). Lineage (NCBI taxonomy): Eukaryota > Metazoa > Arthropoda > Insecta > Hymenoptera > Pteromalidae > Cecidostiba > Cecidostiba fungosa. The sequence continues at coordinate 2,419 of UCOJ01001633.1, forward strand.
ACTTTATACTCTCAGAGGCAAGAATCAAACGCTTTATTTTCGCGCGCATGCAATGGGGAGGCCAGGTGACGACACTATAGGAGACTCTCGTGGACAATGCCCTGCGCACGTGGCTGCTGTATTTGTAGAGAGATAAAAAAGCATCAATTGGAGATGTTCTCCGCAAACAAAATTGATTTACAGTCACGAGAGTAAATCCTGTTACGCGCCTTTTGTCTGGAAGTTTGTAAGAAGATTAAGCCGTTCTCTCGTAATCATCCCCAGCTATTCGACACAGAGCTCTAGCACCCCGGAAAAAGTTCTCTACCCTGCATCAGGGTCTTCGCGTTCGTTTGTTGGAACTTTTCGACATCGATTTGTCTTCCTTGCGTATTTCGGTCGGGGGCGCAGCTTAGTTGATAAATAAGTAACGACGCTTGACATGGTAATTTTACCTGCACTCGCGGGCGCACTTGTTAGAAAGGCGGCTCGAACCTTCGAAAGCGCAATTTTTCAATCGTACGAATATGTTCCCAGGACCGAGCCTTTTCATTCCCGCGATTCTAATTATATACAGGTACATCACGATCGATCTGCGAAGAGAAAAAAAATCGCCGTTTACGTAAGCGGCACAAAAGCCCGGCGAATATTTTCCGATCGAGCCTCCTCCCAAAAGAAAGAGAGCCCCCATTGAAAGGCTTCGATCTCTCGATCCTTCGAGAAAGCAATATCATGCTCGCCGATACTATTTTCGACGCGGCGCATCAATGGGATCGATGAATTTCAACACACACACAGCCGCCAAGACAATGCTCGACTCGCGGAAAGAAAAAAAATTCCCCGCTACACGTCTACACTCGGATAATGAAATCTGCATTTCGCAAAATCATGCAGCAGCCCCGGCTAATTGAAAGCGCGAGCAGCGAAATCGCCTCCTCACCGCATTGTACATCCGACATCTCGGCGGCGCGCGCGAAAAAGTCGTCGGCTGCAAAAACTCGGAGTATACAACACAATGCGTACTTGTATATATAAACTGGTGTACAGGTTCGGCCGAAAGAAAGGGAGAATCTCTCGCGTCACTGCCGTAAACAGTGCGCGCGCGGTTAACGACTTGACGCGCGCACTGCGTTGTTATAATGCGTAGACATGCGAGCAGAAACAGACGATACCGTTGAGAATGCTCATCGCGATATGGTAATTGGTAACGCGATAGCGGCGCGAGAGTGTCGCGCGAATGTGGGAAAAGTTCGCGCGCGGGCCAATTAAGAGTTGAGTTGTGTGCTGTACTCACAATTGAGAGAAACGCTTTGATTTTTTTTCGCGTCAACTGTAATTCACATATGCCTTTGAGTTGTGAGAGATTCAATGCATAATCTGCTTCATATTTTACTAATTCGAATAAATGCATTTTCCGAGAACGGCGTGAAAATTGAACGTATACTCTGCTCCAAACCTATATCTTTTGAGTTGAGTAAATTCCTCGCGACTCGAGTACAAACCTTTCCCGTCGCTTTATCTCGGCCATTGTCTCAACACACGTTCAAATAAAAAGTACAAAAATCTGCTTTGAATTAAAAATGAAAATATCAAAGTGCCTTAACTTATCTGTCATCAGCTGTATACGATAACCGGTTATAAAAATTACAAAGGCATTTCGCAGCTGTATTATTTATTATCTTCTACCGCTCCAGCAGCTTTAATTAACGCGAGCCACTCCGACTCGCGAATCTACGCGAGCTGTATCAATCTTAGCAACAATCCCCCGGCACAGCATGCAGTTTCTGCACTATACGCCATCGTCAGTCAGCAATTATCCTCCACGCGATACGACGATTCTACTAATTAAATCACTCGCTAATAACACTCCAAACCGACTGTCAATCCATAATTCCCGAGCCTAGAGCCTCCATACAGCACACGACAATACTATCTATACGAGGCTAATCTCACCACGCGATCTAGTCGCTGCGGCTCGTCCCCCGCGGTGGACATTAAAAACACCTTTGCGGCCGGAGTTTATATACTTGTATATGTGTATAGGCGCCGCTGGACTTATCACGCCCACCTGTGGAACGCCGCGCTGCATACGTAGCGACGTGAGAAATAACGCGGTGAGAGGGATGGAAAGGCGATTGTTTTTCCGTTTTTCCGTTTTTTTTCATCTCCTTTCCTTCTCGTTCGCGCTGCATGCACGAAAATGATTTTACTGCGATTGCCGAGCTTGATACTTATGCTGGGTGAAAAAAAGTGATCTGCATCGGAAGCTTATAGTACTCGGGTATAATATGCAGTGTTCGCTTTCTTGCGGAATTGGTTAGAAAAAAGGAAAGGCGCGTCGTTATATATATAGGCCAATAAAAATTACGTCGCCTTACGCAACGAGAGCGCTATAATATATACAATTTCGATTATATCATCGCGCAAAAGTAGATGCGGTTCATTTTTTCCTTTCGCGTGCAGTTCACGTCTAATACTCCGTCAGTGCGATTAGCTTCTTATAACGGCGAGTAATCGCAATGTGCATCTGCTCTGGTCTAATTTTAATAACGCTGCAATAAATATATACATCCACAAGGATAATATAACTCTTCCACTAGCTGCGGCTGCGATATCTCGACGAGAATCTCGCATCGACTTTTAGACGAGGCGTTTTAAAAAAGTTGGAAATCCTCGCGAGACGAATCACACGCAGATACGCACTTAACGAGAGCAGCTTATTTTGCAACAGAGAGGCGCGTTCCTCTGAAACACGGCGTTTCGCAAAAGAAAATAAAAAGTAAAATCTTCCGCGGAGAGGAAACAAATACGAATACACGCGAATAACCGGCTGCATCAGCAGCATCGTTCTCCTGTACACGCGCTGTGTGCAGTGCGTACACATATAAATGTGCTGTTACATCAACTCCGGATTCTCGCGAGAGATGTACGGACGCGTGCACTATACCTATAGAGCGGAGCGGTTTCGAGGCGCGGCTGCTCTCGGCCGTCTTCCACTAGGTCACAACGTCGCGCGAATCGCTCCCACATGCCTGGATTTATCTCTCCTCTCTCACTACACTACTCTGTCTTCGATATCGTACAGGTACTTTCCGTGCGCGGCGAGCTACTCCCGGTGTGTACTGTCCTACCGTTATATAGCTGCGCTGTAACGCCTGTTGCAGAAATTACTTCGTGTGCCAAGAATCACTGAAGCTAGTATACAAATGACAAGCTGAACGGTTTCGGGCCTGGTTTGTCGTGTACAGCGTCGAAATTACAGCTGCAATAAAGTCGCGCGCTTTGACTTTTCAAATCTGCAAAAGACTTTGTAAAAGGTAAAATGATTTCACGAAATTCTCAGAGGAAAGTATACATCCTTCTCGGCATTCTCGCACAAATCGCAGGAATTAGTCCGGGCGCTGGTGGTACTAGAGCATTTTTTTGAGCTGCCCTCGGTACCTTGCTCTTACTCTATGTTTTTAGGTCGCTGAATCGAAATTTCGAGGGTACCAGGCCGAATTCCTCGTCAATTTTTTGTTATCAACAAACTACGGGTTGGCAATAAACAAAAAATTGTTATTTCGAATTGAAAAAAATTGCGTTGCATTTTTTAGCTACTTTTGAATCGAAATTACTCTTAAAGGTTTTTTCGTAAAACGCATACTTCTTGAGTTAAAAATCGAGGAAGTTATTTTCATGAAAATTCAATAATTTTTAATTCAAAAAGTATGCATTTTACGAAAAAACCTGTAAGAACACTTTAGATTTAAAATTACCTAAACAGCGTAACGCAATTTCTTCAATAGAATTATTTTCAATGAGATGGAACTTAAAGAATGCTCTTGCTCTAGTAGCACCAGCGACCGTTTCATCCAACTCCTGTCGACTTTCGACCCCAAAAGAATAAACAAGATACGCGAAAAGTCGGCGCGTCGCAATAATATACAACCGCCGAATGACGTCTGCCACGCGCAGCATCATCGGAATAGTAATAACCCAGAGACACAGAACCTCCCCCGCAAATTCCAGGACAGCTGATGCAGAGCGACGACGGGGCGTTGCAGCAGTCGGTCATACTCTCTAATACTTATTATAATCGGTCACAATCCCTGGGCAGCGTATCGGATGTCGCCACAGCACCTTGCCACCTGCTCTACTCCTCCCTCTTTTTCCCGACGAGGATTATTCGAGTCTTGCAGTGTGTATACACTTATACAGGGTGGGCGCAGATTACACAGCTCAAGAGAGGAGGACGTGGACTGGACGCGACGAGGAGCCGCGCGCGAGCATGTAAGCAGATAGCATCTTTTTCTCAAGCGGATCAGCCGGCGCTGAGCGGACCAGTCAGCACGTATAGAGATACACAGGTATAAAACGAAGCTTTTGCGCACTTGGAATTTAGCGTCTTGTATCCTCGAGCGAAACGAGCTCTCGTGCGGTATTTACGGCGCGTCTTTTCGTAATGAAGTTTTTATCGCGGCGATTCATTAGTGCTTATAGGTAGCGGACCGATACTGAAAAATGCGCTTCCAATCTGCACTGGGTGTGTGTGTGTGTGTGAGTTAACGCGCGCGACTAAGGAGGTTAATTGAAGTAACGGTCGCCGCACTCAGCTCTCCGGTGTCCGTGTGTGTGCGTAGGGAATTAAGAAAAATTCAATGGCACGCGCATAATGCAACTGCATTATATTTTGACAAAGTTTCAATCTCAGCCTGTAATTTTATGTATACACGCGTTGTATTATATTTATGCGCGTGAGATTTTGCTCTCGGCTGTAATTTACCAAACTATGTACCAGCGAGATATCTCAAAAACGTCGTTTTTCGAAAACGGTCAACGCTGTCTATATACTTCCTACGTTAGATAACGAAATCTTATCGACGCGAGCACACACACACACACGGTAGCTTTTGTTTCTCAGCAGTAGCGGCAAAATTTATTGCATCCAGCCCATAAACTGCCGGTTATACAACCGGCCTCTCGCTAGCCTTACACCGGGGGACAGCTTTCTACTCCATTAGCGGTTTTCGAAAAATCTTTTTTCATAGCTAATAATGCCCGCAGCAGCTGATGATCGCCCGTGCATAAATCGCGCGTGGTGGATACCCATATACAATACAATAAAGGCTTACAGCTCTCGTCGGTGTAAAATGAAGACAAGTCATCTCTCTCGCGGATATACACAAACTTTCTCGCTGTCGGCACATCCGCCCGCGTCGCGTCGTTCATTCAGTCCTTTACGAGGCGGCTATTATACGTATATATGCTACAACAGGTATAGATGATGAGAGCGAGGGAAAAAATCGCCGGCGTGGAGAAGAAAAATGCAAACGTGCCCACACACGCAGACACGTCGGGCAGTGAAAACTGGGCTAAACTGATTATGACAGTGTCATTATAAGAGAGTTTCTATAGGCCCGCGCGGTTAAAAAATTGTCCTACAATAGCCATTCAAATGCGCTCGTCTCTCGTAAAGTAAAATAATAAAATTGTCTGCTGTGGGAAAATGCAGCAACGAAGCGGTGAGCGATGATTCGAATCTGATGTTGGAGAATATAAATTCGAAAGGCGATACTCGATCGCGATGCTGTATATAAAACTAGTCCATTTATACAGTTTCCACGCGAGTCAGAGATAGAGCTGAGGCTGTATACGTATCGTATAAGACATTCCCGCTAATCAGCCAGTTTTTCAGCCCAGTTTCACTCGGCGGAGATTGACGCGCCATCGCATCGCTAACCCGTATATTCCATTTTTCACGCGGACGCCCGGCTTCCGGCGGATGCGCAAGGCCATTGTTTTTTGCCGCTCGTAATGAGCCGCGGGTAAAAGTGTCTGGTGCATTCGACATTCAAATTTAAAGCCGCGACGACCATATCTCGTGTGTGTGTGTGTGTGTTTGCTTCTAATGGCCCTGTACATATATATACACCGGATTTATAAAAGCAGAGCGGCAACAATAAGCGAAAGTATTTTAATTATAATGAGCGACTTTTTGCCGGCTTTGTGCCGCGCTAGATATATGTTTTAATCATATACAAAGTCGAGACAGCGACGGAGTGCGTGTACTGCGAGCTGCATACAAGAGATCCTACACACACACACACTCGCTTTTATAATGGATCTTTTGTATTCCTCCGCTATGTTATATCTGTCCACACGCGCCAGCATATAGTTGCCAAACTGGAAGTCGAGCGCTTTCGAAAGATCAGCAGCTCTCGTATAAAGTTTATTTGCAATTCTCTCGGATATTGTGCAAACGCGATTCGCTGCAAAAATAAATCAATCGCGTTATGACAGTGTAGTGTGGTATTCCTGCTTTCGGAATATAAATCAGGCTTCCCCGCTAACACTGACTACACGTGCACACATCAGCTACTTTATATTAGCGCGTATAACTCCGAGAAACTTCGTGTACAACGTACGCTGGAATCTCATTCCATTTCGCGAGAGGTGAAACTTTTCTCCTTTTGTCCCTATGCAGATGGCACAACGCGCTAGATTCTTCTTCATTATATTCTAATTTGGCCCGGGACATGTATCGGTGTATACATGTATACGCGGCGAGAGTGAAAGATCGTGCGAACGAGCGCGATAATTGCTGGGCGTCTTCTCCGCCGCCAGCTTCGCGCGGGAGGTGTATTACGTATGTAATAGGTTTTTAGTGTTATTGCGCCCAAAATAGCACTCGAGAGATATCTGAATCGCCGCCGCCGGTGTGCCTATATAGAGCGAGATTAATGCCGTGGCTGAACAATTGTGGGACTGTGCTAGTGCTTATGCTTATATACTGTTTACCATTCGAGCTGTTTGCAGAGACGGTTCAAACTACTCACCTGAAACAGAAAAGCAGAAAGCTCACTTGGCGTCGGTTTTTACATTTCATTTAGACGCGTGTTGGCGCACCGGTATAAATTATAATAACGACGACGAGCCTCCGGTAGTTGCCGTAATACCCGCTAATTTGCGTCGGCCAAAACGACTACTACCGATTTCTATAAATCGCGCGAATTTCCGTGCACGCACATTATCGATTTATGACTCAATCTCGTCAAACAAAAAGCAAGCGCTTTCTCCTCGAAATTGCAAGCGTACTTATGCTGGAGAAGAAAAAAAATCAGTATTCCCCCGACAAATAACATTGTTCCTCCGCATAACGATCGCTCGGCCGCGGCGCGACATGAAAATCGATCGTCGCGTATATATGTATAATACACTGCAAGCTATCGATTACAAGCTGCGCTGCACACTGGGCTCTAATCCCGCGCGAGAGCTGCATTCCCATGCAATTATCGTTAGCGCTCGCGCACATTTCGGCGCTCTCGAAAAATCGACAAACGAGCGCGCTCCACGTAATAAGCGCTTTCCTTCGCGAAATTAATTATATTTCGCCGATCGCGTGGCAGCGGTGGCTAGAAAGTCCCCTCGCGTCCGGCCCCCGCTGATGCGCAATTACCCATGAGCGAGGAGGGAATATCATATACAGATATATAGTGTGTGAAAAAGCAGTGTGCTCGAGTTTTATATCCCGACGCCCGCTGCTGTCGCGGTATAGCCGCGCGGAGAAAGAGAGAACGAAACGCTCATAGAAAGTCATTAGAGGGATCTATATACGCTGTACCATGTGTGTGTGTGTGACTTGCGCTGAGAGACGAGTTCGCGGCCTTTCTCGTTCTTGTTTTCCCTTTTTCTTGTGCGGGGGTCCAACTTTTTTGTTCTTTCACTCTCTACTCCCTGCGCTCAGTAGCTCTCGGATTTCAATTAAATGCTCGTGTTCCGATCGCGGGACGTCGCGTGCTACCGCGAGGATTTCCGGTTCTATATCGATACCTGATGGGAGCGATATATACGCGCGTGTAATCATTTATCAGAGCCCGCGCGCTTTCCATGCGGATTCACGACGCGGGAAAATTGTGCACGCCAGCCAGTGTAGATTGCAGAGAAAAACAGGATATACGGATAAACGTCGGCTATCGCTTTTTTCATATCCCCCCGCTCTTACATACTGCAGACGTCCGGATTGACGCGCTGTCACTGCCGGCTGTGGACCAGCAGGATAAAGCTACTGACGAGATGTACGAGGAGAAAGACCTGCATAGGAGTCAGGCTTCGATTCTATGCGTCTCTCGGTAGAATTAAGAGCGACCGTTAATTAACATAATAATCCGCGCGATGATGGCTTCGAGCAGTGAACGCTGCGTAATTCTCGAACAAATTCGTGGAAAGTGAAACTGTGAACGAAAAGCCGATTTATTATACGTTGAAACTCGCCGGCGTTGAGCGTGTAAAAGAAGTTAACGATACGGATTCTCTGGAATGTAAACAAACCAAGTAACACAATTAGCAGTTGCTGCATAATAACACATAAATTCATGCGAAGGCATTCGACGCCGCATAAAAATGGGAAAGTTGAAACGCAACGTGTAGCTCTCGTAAAGCGTATACACTGCAAAGATCGCATTCCTTAATGAAGAGCAACGCGCGTGTGTGCGCGTTACTCTTTATTAACCGCTTCCCGCGACGTTGTCTCCGCCCGTGTATATACTTTCCCCATTATATGGCTGATGCTGCGCGTGGAACCTCAAGTCGATACTTTTTAACTTTCACGCGGGCCAAGGAGGTCAAATTCTTGTTTTTTGAATTTATGCTTCTTGCCTTGTGCTTTTGTGAGAAAGAAAAAGCTCCCGCGGTCTCGCGTTTTATCGCTCAAAGGGAATTTCTTGTATAAACGGTATTTTTTAATTAGTTCAATCGCGATTCGCAATAAAGCCCACAATAGCAGTGTAGTGTACAAGTACATCACACACGAGAGCAGACGCGTTGACGGAAGCAGCGTATAATACACACAGCAGCGTAGTTCAACGACCCCCATTGTGTGCGTGTGTGTGTGTGTCGTGCTACTACTACCGTGACTCCAATCAAGCATCTCGCACACAAAGCGGACGACCCGTCGTCAGCAATAAGCCGCGAACTGCAAACAAACGAAAATGCCCAACTCGAGAGCACCTGCAGCGCACTTTCTACGCGCTCGTCCCGAAGAAGCGGCAGCTCGCGTGTAAAAACTATAGCGATTAATTGAAAATAGAAAAGGCGTAAGAAGCGTGCCGCTCGCACGCGCAGCTTTCGATAATGAGGCGAGAGAGCTGCGCGCGATCATCTGCTGCAGTTATTTTCTCGAAATGATATAATACAAGAGATGACAAGCTGACCTCGATACGCGGCGCAATAGTGTTACAGCAGGAGTGTGGATGTCGGCTCGAATTCCTCCTGTGCACAGTGAACGCGAGGAATGCTTTGATTCGTACGACTGGCCCTCGTTATAAGCGTGAAACGAGGGAAAAAACTTCTGTATCTGTAGCGGGGACCGGTCTTAACGATTAATTGTATGTAATAATCTTAATTGTTAATTTTAACGATAATGGTCGATTTATTGACTTTCCATAGCGGCCAAAATCGAAAGCTATATATATATACACGTTCGAGAGGCTTTTCCTTCGGCAGTAGATAATCCACGGCACCCACCCACCGAGCGAGCGCCGAAAGACGAATAAACTACAATCTGCAGTCAGTGCACGAGTAGCAGCAGCGGCAGCAGCCTTTCTCTCGTTCGCGCGCGCGATAAAGGCGCGGAGAAGGACGTGATAAGCAGGGTATTTCCTGCTGTATAAGTGTGCGAAGGAGCCGCCGCGTGAGAGCGTTTGCGGCGGCCACTCAAGTCGGTAATTATTCACTCGCGAAATTAGAGGGGGATCAGATTAACGCCGCTCTGATTCTGCTTTCTAATGAGGTAATTCGAGACGAGAATTTTTGGCAGCCGTGCGAACGCGATGAAAGTTCAGGCGGCAAACTAAGTCGAAAAAGTTATATTATAAGAGTATTCGACAGCGCGCGAGAATAATGTGTTTACAATTCGCCGCGAGTTAAATTGCAGCCGTCAGATGAAATCGGCGTACGTCTTAATTTATATAATAGTACGTAATGAATACACACACGAGAGCCGAGAGTCAGTTACATCTGTCGAATGCAGCCGTCACGAGCCTATACTATCGAAGACCGCCGAGCGTTTTCATAAATCACGACTATAAGCGCACCGCTTACGAAATCGAGATGAGCCTCCTCTGCAATCCAACGCGAAAATTCATCGGACTATACCCGGCGCGCGAGAAATTTCCTGAATGCCTCGCAGCGCGTCGGACAGAGCTGCAGCGTACATAGGTATACTATACACCTATAGATCATTCGCGTGAGAGGGAGAGCTTTCTCGCGGCGGGATACTTATAAAATCGATGAAAGCAGAGCGAATTTATTTTTCGAACGTGCCTCGCGCACGTGACACGGAGACTGCGCTCTCGCGTGCGCAGTAGACTCTGATTTCGCACGGACTAGTCTGACAAATGCAGTTACTGCCGCAGCGCTCTCTTCTCAACTGACTCAAGTGCGGCCTCGCGCGCGAGAAAAGAAGGGCTATGATGATGCTAGACCGATCGTCCGCGCGCGAGCGACGTGTACGCGCTGTAATTATACCGTGTTTCAATTCATTATTTCGAAACGACGGGACTCGTGATTCTGTGTGTGTGTGTGTGTGTGCTTCGCTTTCGTGCTTTTATCATTCGCCTCACGCACGCGGCTTTGTTGCACTGTAAATAACAGTCGTGACTCTGGATTATTAGTGATCGATGATCGAGCCTGATGCCGATGCCATTCCAGAGGCTAAGCGAAACGGAATAATGAGATATTAAGCTGTATAGAAGACGAGAGCGCCGCCGTCGCGTCGCTGCCCTTTTTCATCGCAGCTTTCTCTGATGCCGCGCTCTGCACTTGTATTAATACCTTTCTATCTCTCCATTTTCAGTTTCAATTATAGATTGTTATTTTATTTTGTTGTACTATTACGACATTCCGACAAATTACGCAAGCGCATGTATGATTATTAAAATCGCGATTTTCCGATCACACACGACTCTTTTTTTCCATTCTCATGGAAATACATTCCAGGACATACGCAGAGACATTTATTGAACCAGCACCTTTACATAAGGCTCGATCAACACGTGTCTAATCAGTCTGTCATGCACGACATAATCTGTCGGAACGTATTGTATATGGAAGTGATAGTTACGTGCTGCGCGCGAGTACAAAGCTCAAAGTGCGATAATACCCTCTCGTATAGTCGAGGTGTATACATACACTCGAATTCGCGATTCTGCAGCCAATTTTCTATGATACGTGTATTAAAATGTGGCGCGCGATCATCGCGATATTATGAATTCTGGAATTACATAAAGCTTTTCGAAAGCATCAGACGGCTATTTCTCCACGGCGGCGGCGTCGGCGTCGGCGGCGCAATAATAATAATCGAGCGATGAACTGCGGTTTCGCGCGGCTCTTATAAAATTTGAGCGATCTTGGAGCGCATAGCATCTGCAGCGCGAAAAGTAAACCAGAATCTTCCGGCTCGAAGATTTGTACATAATAATTTTCGCGGGGTAATATAACAGGCTCGCGGCTCGTGAATTTTTACCTTCTCCCGGCGGCGGCGGCGGCGGCGGCGCACCGGGTCACCCAGTTCGCGCGGCGGACTAGAAAACGAGGGAATAATATTCGAAAACGTCGTAAAAAAGATAACTGTGAGCTGAGTTAATGCCATTATACCGTCGCACATCTCTCTCGAGCGAGCGAGAGAGGGGGTGAATATAGTTTTCGACTAATAATACACGTACGCGTAGTTTGCGCGGCGATAAGAGCGGGGTATTGTCTTTTTTTTTATTTCGAGAGCTAATGATGCGGTTCACGAGTGCAATCGCGTGGAGTCATGTTCTCGCGGTGATGTGATGAAGGATCTCGGTTAGACGAGACGCCGGTGGTTAACCGACCTTTTTCAATTCGCCAGTAGAGATTACAAACATTTACCAGCTTTGCAATTATATGCCATCCTATATCCGTCGGCGGCGCTTCGAAATCTCATCTAGTATACTTGCGATGAATTACGAGCTTTGTTTCTCGGCGGTTTTTTTCTTCTCTAACCGGACCTCAAAGCGTCAATCAAACGCGCAAATAAGAAGCGGCTTTTTCACAACTTCTGAAGAAACTCCCGTTTTCCGGCGGTATAAGCTGCCTCTTGCACCAGCTGCTGAAGAAAAATCTTCCATAATGGCAAACGGGAGAGAGAAGGAAAAAAGCCGAGCGATGCAGAGTTCGATCAGATTGTGCCGAGCATGGAAACGGAAAGAGCAGCAGCAGCAGCAACACTTTGCATAAGTGTGTGTGTGTGTGTGTGAATGCAACGCGAACAAGCGCAGGGGGCATAAATCAGGGGCGATGCGCTTGGACCGGCTCTCCTCGCAAAGAAAGTCGGATCGCGCCGAGAGGTTAAAGTAGCTCTCCGCATCGATCACTATATATTTATATACGACGATATCGACGCGGAAAAAGCCAGATTAGTTATTTATGACTTCTTTTGAGCCTGCTGTGTACTCGCTTCTCTGCAGCTTGGTTATAAATGTGACTCTATGGACTTTGCGGGCCGAAATCTACTCTGTACAGTCGAAAGCGCTTTTGATCGAGAGAGCTCGATTAGAGGCTAAAGGTAATCTCCGCCGTGGGGCTACGGTATTGAAAGGAAGCATATTTTGTGTGCAGCGCGCTTGATAATGAGAGAAAATGCTGTTTAATTTGTCAGTGAAATATTGTCTCGGAGATTGCGCGATTTCCTCTTATTAAATCACACATTTTAACGCAGCTCTCGTGCACAAATAGTCATGCACTCTTCTCTTTCTCCACTCGTCGTCGCTTTCACCGAAATCTTTGCTGCGACTGTATGATATTGCTTTTCATATCTTGCAATTGCGCTGATGCTCCTCGATGCGGACAATTCACAGTCTGAAAAGCGCGAAATTTCTATATAAAAACTTGGCTGCAACATCAGCCGTGTGATGTATTATTATGAATAACAGCAGCAGGACTGCATCAATGAGAGACTATATAACGCAGTTGAAGACGATGCTCTCCCCCATATATAGGTATGTGTATCAGAAGAAACTTCAAATCCTCGAAAATGCACGTAGCACTTTGCCGCATTCGAAAGTTTGGCGCTTATAATTAAAATTAAAATCTCCCATAAATTACGGGAGCTGCACAAGAAGTAGAAAGCAGTCAGTTCCGCACTGGAAATACATGCATTAGCGTATGCACATACCTGCATCGGGAAAACGTAAAAAGAAGACACGCGACGACTCGCGGGGGGCGATCAGAGAAAAGTTTATATGTAGGTGGCGGATAATAAACCTCCAAATACAATAGTGAGACGCGAAAGATGAGCTTTCAAAGCGCGTGCGCGCGACCAACACAATGGGATACGCAAGTCTGCCTGTCGGCGACGATGCGGATATCCAGTGACGCCGCGTCGAGACGCAATTGACGTCCAAGGTAACACGAGTCGGCTGGAAAATGCGCGACGCCGGAACGTAAACCGGCTGGAAATAATTGTCGCGACTCTGTGTAATAAGGCGTTCGCCACTCATTTTTTCATTATGCTGCTGCTCTGTTGTTATTAAGATTTTGTATTTCAATCGCCCCCTTTTTGAAAAACGGAAAAGATATACAATGTCAGGTATGAAATATATGGGTAGATTTTCCAATTACGAGCCTCGGGTCGTACAGCAGCGTTTCGCTAAAGATTAAATTGGCAAAAACGCTTGAGTTACAATACTCTCTTTGAAAATATCGATCGGACTCACGTACTGTACTGTATATATTGTACCGTTGGAAACTTTTCGAATTTTACCTTGCACTGTGTATCTCGGCCGACACCGAGATCGAATACACGTTACCTTGTAACTTTTGATTTGGCACGCACCGGCTAAATATAAAATAATCTCATTAGGTTAGTTCCGGAGCGATAAAACTCGATAAAGCGCTTGCCGCCGCTGATGCAGTATACCACCGCACTAATTCAACTCGTGCTTCCACACAATTATATATCTTATCGGTGTTATTTTACTGAGGACATTTTTTTCTCCTGCTAAATGCGCGAAGTACTAATTAATACTTTTGAGCCTAACGTAAAGCTCCCGATAAGAAAAATCCAATAAAACCAGTATACATAATATTCCACAAATAGTACACATATTCTCCACAGCCAAGCGCGTACACAATATTCCTCGCATATCTGATGATCGTCCGGAGGTCGATAACCAGAGCCTCGACCGAAGGGTCGATCCGTCCTATGATTCACTGAGCGGCCGTTTCGTCTCTCTCCCCCCCGCGAGTCCCTACAAAGTATCGGGAGGGTGCATTTAAACGCCGTGCGTGCTGCATCATCATCGATCGGGCCGCGAGAAGGGGAGCCTATTACGCTTCCAAGGGTGAACGCTGCGTCTGGTCTGAATGGCTAATTTTCGCGGTGCTTACGACGCCGGATTGATACGGAATCAACGCGTGCGCCCTTAATTTCGTTAATAGTACTAAGTATATATGTTTGTTTGCGTGCAGTAGACTCGCGACTTTTGAGAGCTACGATGGAAAAAAGGGATGGGAGAAAGTCTGTGTTCTCGGACCGGACTTTCTAAATTTAAGTCTTATTTCAGTTCGGAGTCTGCAGCAGCAGCAGGGGAGAGGGAATCGTGTTTTGCGAAATTTTCATCATACGAGAACGAATCACGATTGCTAAATTTGAAAGGTTCGTTCGCACCGGTGTATTGCTCGCCTGTATATGATTTATGCAACGATGCAGTGTGTATTAGTGCGCGGATCGAGATTCGAAAATCAGGGCTAGGTTGATTTTATTTTTTACTTATATTTTTACTTCGCAGCTGCTGTGCAGCGGATGTAAACACACGCTGCTGGTGGTGGTGGAAATGGCGCCGTGCACGTCTCTCCCGCATGTAGAGAAGCAATAAAAGGCTGACTGTACACGGATGAGGAGCAGAGCATGTGTTTGAACCGAAGAGCGTGTACGAAGGTTTTACACGTAGAGAAAGCACAGCACGAGCTTATTATTATTTTCAACAGAAGGCACAATAAATTCAATTAAACTGCAGCACTCGGACCGAGAGCCTGAAACTTAGAAGACAAAAATTGGTTTCCGTTTCGTTTGAAAATTTAATATTATATACCCAAGCTCGCGGAGCACCTGCTGATGCATATTATATATATATATACCCATCATCACGAGCATCATCATTCCCTCTATACCGCAATCGATCAAGAGTTCGCGGAACCGCATCTCGACGACTCCTATATATAATATACCGCGCTCCATCACAACATCCATATATATAAAACTGCTTTCCCGGCGAACAATCGCGCCGCGAAAAAAGTCCCGCTAAACATTCTAAAACAATATCGTAAAAGAAGTGCGGCCATATATTCGCATTGTAATACTGCTCCCGCTGCTGCGATGAGAGAGTCGTATCGTGCGGATTTTACAATGCTGCACTGAAAACAGACGTTCGTAAAATTTCTCGCTCGCCAGGCTGGGTCACGATCGTTCCAGTTAATCAACGTGAGCTTTGGATTTTTCGGCTCTCGCATTGTTTATCTTGCGCAGTATGGCTGCTCTCGAGAGCGGCTTCCTATACACTGCTATGTATTTTTTACCGGAGAAACTTGGGATTTTTTTCTTTTCGGCATAGTTTGTCAGGGCTTCTCTTCGTTTCGAAAGTCTGCTCGATCGAGTGTGCGGAAAGACACTAATTACCAAAGACTTGTTTCTTCTTTTCATACGCGCTGTAAACTCGCGTGGGAAACCGAATACCCACAAGAGTTGTAGGGTAAATTTCATTTTCATTTCTATACGATGAATTTGCATAATGAAACTCGTCTCTATAATTGAAAGCGTATTTATTTTGCATTCACTTGCTGTACACGACTACGTAAATTAAACAAATTTTTGCAGTCACTATCACAATGATCGCTGGCGCAGCAGGCGTCCCAAAGCTTGTTGAGACAACAAGTCGGCGCTAAAAAATATCAAAATAAACATCTTACGTAAACGCGCACACGACACACGAGAGAGTCCTCTTACGCGCCGAATCGTTCGTGCCCCTCGGCGCAATTTCATTACTGCAATTTTTCCGGGCCAAGCGAAGAAACGAGAGACGCGAGTAGGTATAGGGTCATTAGCGTGAGCCGATAGCGTGTGGTCGCGAGGCCACTTATCAAGCGACGAGCCGAAGAAACGCGAACATTGCGGCAAGTCTAATCTGGAGGTCGATTAAGCGCGCGCGTGCAGCACTGAAGATGTATATAAGAGGCATCGCTTCGATTCGCCGCTGTTGGATTTTTTCTCGGCTGTCTGGACGAAGTGTTTGGGTAATTTATTCACCGAGCTTATTATGCACTGATCACTTTCTACGCTGTCTTTCTTTCAGACGATTGGAGAAACTCATTTGTGATGCCAGGGAAGTTGTAGATGGAGCTAATAATTATTATTGTCGGAATTAGCAGTGAAGTATGATTAGCATCACTTTATCGGGGGGCACCGATAAGGGCCCGAAGATAGTGCTGACATTTTTCCGGTCGCGCAACGCGGCCAGCACGTAACCTTGAAAAGCTTGCAGATTTTTATCACGTTCAACGCGACGACGATGCGGTATGCTAATGAATTCGCTACGTCACTGCTGCAGTAGATGAATTACAAGAATGAAACAGCTGGAAAAGATGGAGGTCGAGAAGCTTATAACATCGTCCATGATGAGAACCTTGAGAGGTCGACCGCTGTGTGAGTATACATATAAATACACCGAATCAGTGAGAAGAAATCACTCTCATTAGTAGGCCAACGCGCTCAACACAACGGCAGCGGCTGATTACATCAATAGATCAAAGTACAATGTGTGCTTGTGCTGTATATAATACAGTGCGATCGGTTTAAAATTATCTGTCTATCGCATCAGTATCAGTCGATTACAGTTCAATCAATTTCGTGCGATTGCGATTGCAAAGTGAAAATTCTAGAACGAAATAAGCAATAGCATTACCGTTTCCTCAAAGACGCGCGTATTTTTCCTCCGCGGCTTTGAAAATTCAGCGCAAAAAATGGGTACTTGGCAGCAGCGTGGACTATATACAATTATACAGGTACACACACACACACACACACACACAAATAATGGCTGGCTCTGTTATTAAGAGGAAGGAACCTGGAACACGCGCAACGACTCTCAAGGCTGCATTAAGAAATGCTTGTAATGCTTTTTCGTCACGGTGAATGCAAAAGAGCCATTGAGCGGGCATCCTTATTAAAACAGCCGACGTCAATCGTCCGTGACAGAAAGCTAATCATCCAAATTGCGCTCGCGCGAGGAAGAGCAATTAAAAAAATACAATATGTACGCAATATATATGCGCAAGTGGCGCGACAGACTCGTATAAGTACATGGCCCGCGAAAAGGGGCAAGAATTCCAAAAGTGCAATACCCTCGCATTCATCACGGAGTATAATCCCGCAAGTGAGCTGCTCTCTGCTGGCGACGCGAAATTCTCCTCAATCAAGCGCTGCTGCGGCCGGCTTTTACGAGTCTCTCCGAGTTTTTTGCTCCTCTCGTTTTAAAGGCAGTGCGGGAGAGAGAGAGAGAGAGAGAGGAGGAAGGAAGACCAAACCAGTTTTCGAGGATAAAACGTCGTCATCCTGTGTACACCTATATACCGATCCTCTCTCTCTCTCTCTCTGGCGCTCTCTCGTATACCTGCAGCAGCTTGCATCGTATGCGTATTACATATATAGAGAGTGAAATTTACCCTGAAGCATGTTGTGATCGGCCTCCTCGTCCGCGAGACAGCGAACCCTGCCGATGGACGACGACAGCAGACTCATGCTGAAAGCTCTTCTCACATTCGAGATGGAATTCGGAGCGAGGACGAGTTTCCAGCCGGCGCGATCGATTCGTTTGCTTTTCTTCTTCTTCTTCTTCTCTTCTTCAGTGGCACTTGCTTTCAGCGTATACTTTTCGACACAGCCTTGATTCTTCCTCTTCTACTTCTTCTTCTTTAGTAGAGTATGCGACGCGTCGCATGGAACTAGGTATCAATGTAATAATATGTATTTTTCTTGTTCCTCTTGTCGTCGATTGCGTATTAGTATAAATACAAGTGGTTACAACTGCAGCATGTTTCAGAGGTCGGGTTCAGTCTCCTCGAGATTGGTTTCGTTGCCGAGCGCGGACAACAACACTTACCGCCTTACAGTAGCGTGTAAGCATCAAAGGCCGAGAGCTACTGCGCAGAGCGCCGACGCACCTGTCACTGAAAAATTCGTCACTTTCACTCGGCCTGACTTGTACTCTTCTTCTGCTTCTTCTTCTTCTTCTTCTCTTGTACTCTTTCGTTTATTGTTGTCTACGGGTTGCGGCCAATACGGAGCGCGTGGGTGTACGTAAATATACAGTGTACAGGCAGGGGGAAAGACAATAAAGAGTTTGTTCCTCTTACTCGCTAGAGAGCATAAAACTACTCGCGACTCCGTCCTCGCTCCACTCCGAATTCTTCTTCCTCGGCGTCAAGCTGTCATAGTCGTCGTCGTCGATCGATGCGTAGTCTGCTGTGTGAAAATCGCGCGGACGAGGCTATGTTACACGAAGCAGAGCGTCGCGGCTGCTGGAAAAAACACCACTGACTGGCCGTGTCGCGTTTGTCGACGGGGGAGGCGCTGTCTCTTCGATCAATATTGGCCCGACGCGAGCACTACCGACTACGTCGACGCAGACTGCACACGCACACAGGCGCGCGCGTGCCACCGGAGAGAAGCGGTTGCGCGACTGCGCGCGCGCGCTCGGCCACGGCGGAGAAAGAGCGAGAAAGACAGTCGTACAGTAGGTATAGATATATGGCGGCGAGGTCGGCGGCTGCAGCGGCGAATGCCTTGCGCGCTTTTGTGTTTTATTGCCCTGCTGCACGAGAGCGCGAGCGGCCGAGCAAGTGGTAGCGACCGCAGCAGTAGTAACAGGCGTAACAGGCGAATCGCCGTGGCGCGAGTTTTTGAAATCGGTTTCGCTAAA
Source organism: Cecidostiba fungosa (assembly GCA_900474305.1). Classification (NCBI taxonomy): domain Eukaryota; kingdom Metazoa; phylum Arthropoda; class Insecta; order Hymenoptera; family Pteromalidae; genus Cecidostiba; species Cecidostiba fungosa. The sequence continues at coordinate 21,375 of UCOJ01001633.1, forward strand.
CTTGGCTACACTACTGTCTATATTCGTATTTTTCTCTTGTTGTACCGTTATGCATAGCAGCAACGGCTTTGATAAATATGTTCCCCCGGCAATTACTGCTGCGGATGCTAAACAAGTTCAGGCTACTTATGTGTGTACCGCAGCTAGCGTGCAAAGCACATGCATGATACTCGAGACTTGCGGTATAACCTTTCTAGGCTTCAATAGCGCAGCGACACCTGCTCCGACTACTGGGGCCTCAATTATAACTTGCGCGCGCGCGCGCGATGCGTTTCTTTTTATCGCTTGGCGTTTTTCATTTGCGTCTGCACAAGTCAAAAATACAAAGGTATCACATATTTGTCTGTCCGTTATATCTTATATACTATCGCGTCACATAAAAGAACACTTTTGGTCGTTATAAAACAAAATTAATTGGGCGGTACAATAGTGGTTCGATGTATCACAGAAATATCACAAAATTCGTAAGTTACAGCATTCGACGTATTGCAGCCTTAAAGCTACTTAGCGACGAAAGAACTCTCAAGTCGCGTGGGAGAGAAGCTAGGAACTAGGATAAATTATTTCGACGATTTTCAAGCGTAGAGTGAATTCTAAAACTAAACGTGGTCGAACGACATTCACGAGTATGAAAATTGATTTATAGAAAAATTACAACAATAACTTTCGTCGTTAAAAAAGAAAACACCTCAAATTACTTCCTCGTCACATTTCAAGAAACCCGCGCGTGACTCTCGAGTGTCACCCCAGTTCCGCCTCAGGCCTGATGTGACGGCGGCAGGTGCAACAGCCGGAGACAAAAGAGAGAGAGAGAGAAAGCAGCGACAGTCCACGCACGAGACGTCCTCTCTGTTACTTTTCTACGTACTTGTATACATCATGCACGGAGGCGACGCTGTACCGCGAGCGAAGATAAGAGAGGCGACAACCGCCCGCAACTTTTCAGTCTCCGAGGCTGCGACGATCGACAGTATCCCATTATTACAGCCCGACGGTGAGTTTTGCGAGAAATGTTGCATCGCAGCTATAGCTTTTGCGTAATAATAAGTCGGCGATAGTTTTGTGAAAAATGATCGAGGAAGTGCAGATGCTATCGGGGAAAAATTCAGTTTATTGTCCGAAGACACGATCGGCTCGGCCATGAATCAAAACGCGCTAATCATTACCGTCGAATTTATCCTAAAGTCATGTTACGCGGCGAGTTGTGCGCGCAGAGCAAATTGTAAAGGAAAATCTTACGTAAAAGCCATATACCATATTATAACTCTCGGTATAGATAGCAGCATTACGGATCGTTTTTGTTGTGTACTAATACACGTCGACTGTGAAAACATGCCATACTCCCGCCGTCACTTTCTCCCACACTGATACATTTTTAAACGATACTCAAATTCTCATCTACTGCGGCAGTGATATATGCGCGCACGCGACTTCCTCTCGCTGCACAAATAAATCTCGAAACGCCCACGGCGTTTTCACTGCGCGCATGTACAACTTTTAATACGTTATAGAATCGCAAAATATCCAAGCTATACAGCGACAAAAGAAAAGCAACGACACGACTCTCGTCGTCTCGCGAGGAATCTCATATGCCGAGTCATAAATCGCGCCTTCATTACGCAACAAGTTCGTTCGCACGAGAAGCTGCACGCGTTCATTGTCGCCGCACTAGGTATAATATAGACAACAACAAAGCTGGTCCCGTAAGGGCATATATGCGCAGCGTTTAGCCTCGCGAGCTTCTCGGCGGCTCATTGCGCAATTAGGCGGCAATTACGAGAATTGGCCGCTTTTGACCTTAAGAGATGCGCGCGCGCGGTTTTTATGGTTTCGAGACCAATTTCGAGAGACGTTTTTCGCTGCGGCGAGTTATTTTCCTTACCGCCGGCATTTTATTCTGGGTTACACTCTGCAGCGCCGGCGTTTATCTTGATAAGCAAAGAATTTTGCGCGCGCGCGCTGCAGCGAACGGGAGTTGCGCGAGGAAACGTTACGTCAGATATCTAGATCTACAAGTATTTTTGTACATTTTTAATGCTGCTGCGTTTTTTAGAACAATGTTTATTGTGCACGCAGCCGTGCAGCCCAGGTGGAAAAGATGTATAATACGACTTGTGTACAAATTGTATACACTCACCGTAAACAATTTTTACACTGTTAATAAAAATAAACTTGATTTTCATGCATGTTTCAAGCACTGCTAGTACTTATAAGAATTAATGTACATGTAGATTAAGCATAATTTAATTTACTGTCACAAGAAATCGAAGGTATAATGTAATGTCAAAGTACATAAAATGTAGTGTGATTGTTATTAAATTTAATTTAGTTGCCAATATAAATTAATGTAAATGTAATTTAAATTTAATCTAAATGTGCATCAAATTAATGTACCTGTCTAAAATTTTCTTCCATTACCATGGCATTAACATTTATGTGGATGACATTAAAATTCATTTACAAATTTTGAAGAGTAAAGAGTAGTACTTATGAATTTTCATGCATTTTTCAAGCAAAATTAATGTAATGTACATTAAATGAAAAAACATTCCACGAGAATCAACTACCACCGGGTGTACATACGTTCCTGAAATCAGCTTTCATATTAAGGTAGTATTTTTAACAGTGAATACAAAAATGATTCTACACAAATTGTATTCAATCTGTATACAATTTTTTGAAAAATTATACAATTCGAAATTTGTACATTTTCGCTTATTTTTTTATTGAAGTCTTAGTCTTAGCATAGTAATGCCAAGAAATGTGCACACATTAAATAATATACAAAACGGAGAAAATTTAATGATCAAAAATACATTTTGAAGGTTTATAATCCTTTTTTTAGTTTTACATATTATTTATAAATTCGAAATCATTAGAATTTTTACATAGCAAGTTGAATTGATTGGTATTCGCGTAGATGAGGCTCAAGGTGGTGACGCTTAGGTCGAAGGCGCTCGGGATTTCGCATGTAATCGTTGGACACTCGCAGCATCTCTAGGACAACTGCGCGGTAAAAGTACAGATTTTGTTGACGCGCGTAAGTAGCACAATGGGGAAGCGTCCAATGCACTCGATCGTTACGCCGAAAAGTTCGTCGCCGCATTCGCTCCAAGGAAAACCCTGGTAGAAACGTTCAGCAGTGCTTCGCCAGTGACTGCCCAGTTCAAAGTGCACTGGCCAGTGAGTTCAGCAGTGACTCACCAGTGGCATCGCGAATTTCGTCAGATTTTTCGCCGTGCCACTGGGCAAGCACTGGCGATGCCCTTGCAAATATAATCGATTCATAATCGAATGTTTATGCTAATTGGAAACATCAAACAGATGAACATAACTATAGGAATAAACCTAAGGGATCGCGTATACGCTTTTACCTATATTTCAAGTTAGCTTGCAAAATAAAAGGATGCTTTAGTTAGCACTTATTTAGGTTATGTATATGTGATGTTGTAATATAGAATTGGATATTGTACATAGAATTGTATGTACATACATACTAGAAACCGTTTCAAGATGAATAAAGGTACGCATTAAGAGTGGCAACCCAACCCTACGCATTATACCGCAGTACAAGCTGCATATGACTGAGGTGCTATTCAAGCGAGCTATACATGTATACGTATCGCCTTTACATCGGTGCGATGCGATGCGATGTCTTCCGA